>JACDOX010000224.1:0-66319 GCA_014549065.1 Cardinalis cardinalis | reverse complement strand
CCCCGCCCGCTGCGCCCCCGCGCGGGGAGAAAGGGAAGGGCAGCGGCGGGAGCTGGGATCGCCCCGCTCCCGGCCGGGAAAGAGGGGAGGCACCGACGGGAGATGGGATCGCCCCGCTCCCGGCCGGGAAAGAGGGGAGGCACCGACGGGAGATGGAATCGCACCGCTGCCGGCCGGGAAAGAGGGGAGGCACCGGCGGGAGATGGGATCGCGCCGCTCCCGGCCGGGAAAAGGGGGAGGCACCGACGGGAGATGGGATCGCGCCGCTGCCGGCCGGGAAAGAGGGGTGGCACCGGCGGGAGCTGGGATCTCCCTGCCCTGCCCGAGAAGCGGACGGGAGTCACCGCCCAGAGCTGGGGTCCCCCTGTCCCTCCCATGTGCTTCCCGCTGGGCCCGCGGGAGGGGTCGTTCGCCTCCTCTGTCAGCCCTGCGGGAGATGCGGCGGCCGGAGCGCCCCGCAGAGTTATGTGAAATAGGTGCCTTGCCTTCTGGGAGCGGCTGTTGCTGGTTTCGTGTTTTTCGGCTTTTTTTTTTTTTTCCTTCAGAACCGAAAATTGATGTCAAATGTCAAAACAATTCCAAGTATCTTCACTGTTTCCTACACGTGGTTGGGTAGTACAGGATAATTTGTAGCAAGAAAGCCGTCGCCACACCTTGGGGAGCCAAATATGCGTAGGTGAGTTTTGCTGGAGCCAGAGTCCGGTTTAGATCAACATTATTTAAGTATGTAACAGCATTAATAGGCGACGGCGTGGGGAAAGGCTAGCACCTCGCTCAGGGTCAGAAATTTATAAAGTAAATGTAAGAAAGTTACCTCCAACGCTGCCAAACCTTCCACTTCACTTGAAGAGAAGCGACCTCATTACAAATCAGGGAAGGTTCAAAGTCAGCCTATGGACAAATTAAAGGAGCATAACAGAAAAGGTGATATTATTGAGCTGTCTGTATCACCACCCATTCCTGTCCTTAATATCAGAACAAGGAAGTGGCAGGTTGGAATGAAAAWTGCAAATATTTGCCTGCCAGGATTAAGGAAATATCTGTATGCCTCCAAGAAGACAGCCCAAAGGAATACGTTAAGCCAGTGAAGATGAAGATCAGCATAGACAGGGATGAGTGAGCACAGATCAGAAAGAATAATTCAAACATGGAGCACCTCTACTTTGGTATCCATCAGAACCAGGAAAATAATGTAACTTTTGGGCATTATGATGCACAAAAGGTATTTGATGGCAGYGCCAGAAGCGTGGTTCTAGAGAGGACTACAGCTGTAGAAAAACAGACTGTCTGTAGTACTTTTGTTTGTTTATTTGTTATTTTTCTCCTTGGCAGGGTTCAGTTTTGCTTGCCAAGATGAGAACTCAAACACAGCAAGACTTTAGCATCACAGAGAATACATTTCTGCATGAAGAGGAAAATAGGGTATATGGGTGAAAAGGGAAGGGATGATATGCCAGAAGAGGGGGATGTGATCCTTCTCCTTTACTCAGCATTGGTCAAGCCACACCTGAAGGGCTGACTGCAGTTCTGGGCGTCCCAGTACAAGAGAGACATGGACATACTGAAAAGAGCCCATCAAATGGTCACTAATGTTTTTTAGAGACTAGAGCACCTCTGCTGTGAGGAGAGAAGAGAGCTAGGACTGCTCAGCCCAGAGAAGACTCAGAGACATCTTACCAATTAATAAAAATATCTGAAAAGAGAGGGTAAAAGGAGGACAAAGCCAGTAGCTTTTCAGTGAAGTCCAGTGACAGGAACAGAGGCAGGGGAAACAAACTGAAATATAGGAGGTTCCCTCTGAACATCAGGGAAATTTTCACTGTGAGAGTGACTGAACGCTGGCAGAGGTTGTCTGTGGAGGCTGTGGAGTCCCCACCCTTGAAGGTACTCCATATGGATATGATCCTAGGAATCTGGTTGTAGGTAGCCGTGCTTGAGCAGAGAGGTTGAACAAGTGACCCCCAGAGCCACCTGCCAACCTCAACAATGGTGTGATTATGYTGAAAAACCAATCACACCACCCCTCCTCACTTAAAAAAAAAAAACCCAAACCCCACAAAATAACCAAACCCAACCCCAAAACACCCACCCATTTTCATGAATCTATCAGCAAAGCTTCCTTATATCATCTAAATAAGTAAGYACTCATTCTGTGCCAGCTGAAGGTAATACAACCCTTCAAGATTTTTCTAATCTGCTTTGGGCAGTCTGCCATTACTTGTAGGCAGCTTCATTAATGTCTTTTATTAACCTCAGCTTGTCTGCAAGGATTTCAGGGTCCCTCTCATTGCTGATCCTCCTGGGGAGCTGTGTGAGGTGGCTCTCCCTGGCTGCTCAAGAGCAGCRCCTCTGACCAGCACAGCCGGAAAGGGCAGGGAGGTGCCTGGGCAGGTGTGCAACTCCCAGGGCCGCAAACTTCAAAGCAGTAAATTCTGGAAATAATTAACAAGCAGTGCCAGCCGACAAGCGCAGCCGTTGTGGCGCTTCCTTTGGAGGGCACTTTAATGGATTTAACAGCGAGTGAATTGCATCGTGTACAGTTTTCCAGGGCTTTTAAAGATGAAATCCCTAAAGCCTGGTCTGCTAGCAATATAATCTCAAAGTAGCAAAGGCATTCTCATAGAGAGTGGGAGAGCCTTCCCCAAACATGTACAAATGCCAAACCCTAAGTACTAGCAGCTTTTGGAAACACTAAGTACCAAGAAAAGCCAGGAATTCAGTTTCACAGTTTCCCTCCCCAGGCTGTCTGCACTTTGCAGCAAATTTGCACTTTGGGGCTGATTTAAATTTTTGTTTTGTCTTGCTTTACAACAGAAATAACAATTCTTAATTGTTATTAATTATCCATTACATAGTATTAGACCATGCTGGCATTCTAATTAACTTGTAAAATTCAGTCCAGAATACTCAAGCAAGTAATTTAATAGGATTCACAAAACACACACCACAGACTTGTAAGGAGATCATTCCTTCCATTCCAATATAATGCAGTCAATGATGATTTTTTCCTATGCAGTTTAAAGAAAATATGGTAATCTGCCTACTTATTTCAGCTTACAAACCTATCACAAAGTTTAACATTCTGCTGCTAATGCACTTGGCATCAGGTACAGAAGTGCCATTATCCCCCACAGGCAAGTCAGGAAGTAGAGACAGAGACGCTGAAATTAAATTCACAAAGGAAGCGCGTGGCAAAGCAGGGAATTTGGACTCCATGTCTCCAGACCAGCATATTAATCACAAAATTAATGCTGGTTTTTTCTTTACTCTCATCTCTCCCTTTGAGACCAGAGTAAAATGCAGTTTTAAGCAGGCATATGCTTCTGATATTCTGTTTCCAGACTACTTTACATTTTCCATCACTGTTGAAATACCAAACTTATTGCACTGCAGCTGGCAGTAACACTTTAGTGACATGGACTCAGCAGTGCCAGGTTAACAACTGGACTCTGATCTTTGAGGTCTTCTTCAACCCAAATGATTCTGTTACTCTAAAGTGACAGCACAGAGCCTTTACCTATTCAGAGCTAAATGCATGATCAGCTTTGCTGACATTGAACAAGCATTATTGGCCATTATTGTAGGCCTGGGGAAGAAGTGAGAAAGGAAGGGTTCTGGAGGACAGATGAGAAGGCAGCTGCCTGGTCAAAGAATTTGACTGCCTGTCTCTAATCACAAATATCAGCATCTTTACATCAAATTCTTTTTCTGGAAATGAAAAAGTATTTTGTAAGTAACTTCTAACTGTGGTATTTGCTCGAGCTTTTGCTTTCTTCCAGAACTTCATGCAACTGCAGATGGTAGATTCATAGAATGGTTTGCCTCAGGCAGGGATGTCTTGTACTACACCAGGCTACTCAGAGCCCCATCCAGCCTGGCTTTGAATACTTCAAGGGATGGGACATGCACAGCTTCTCTGGGCAACTGCTCCAGGGCCTCACCACCCTCACAGTAAAGAATTTCTTTCTAATATCCAATCTAAGCCTATTCTGACTCTGAGAGCCTGTTATCAGAGCATCCCCATGATTGTTTACCTTAATATAATCAATGGATTTAAATTGTAAACTGTGTCAGTGTTCATGTCACACCTCCAAAGCTGTGAAGCCAAAGCAACAGGGAAGGAAACTTTGACCATGTAAGTAGGAATAATTTTTGAACATGTGTGTCTAGCTAAATATTCTTAGCAAAGCTGTTAATGAATTAATGGGTGAAAAATTATTTAGGTTTCACATTTTTGTTCAACATTATTAACTCCACTAATCAATTGAATAAATAAGTTTTGACCACTATTTGATATCTCTAAAAACGTTGCTATTATTAAAAACAATATGTAGCTTGCTCAGAACACTGGAAGACATTTTAGTGATCATTCTGACATCCATATAAAAGAAGTCAGATTTCTGCTTTATGCATTTTAGACATACCTAGTACATTCGGAATCAACTTTTCTTGGAAGAGGGAAGGAGACTGCAAAACCAAGGATATAAATTTTATTGATCAATCTCAAACTTCTGTAAAATTGATCAGTAAAATTCCATATTTAGCAGCATAAATTTCTGCTTCATGACAAGATCAGTACTTGTGCAGACACAGTAAAGGACAAAGAAAAAACAGCAGCACCACAAAACAGGTATGTTAAGAAATACTGACTCTCGGAGATCATGGTATTACTCTCACATTTTTTTATAGTAAAAGTGTGTAATTTTTCTATTTCAAACTTTTTGTCACTGCAATTCCCATCTTTTCCAGAATGTTACAAAACTCATCCTTAGCTTTTCTGCATTTTCTGAAAATCCTCTTCCTGCAAGATTTCCACTATCCCCCACCACTGCAATCAACTGGTTTAACCAGTTTCCAAGAGAAAGCCTGGTGGGTAGTCAGGGCAGGGACAGAGAGCTGCCACGTCAACAACAGGAATTGTTTAGGGTTTTTATCACCACTATCTGCTTTTCTCCCTGTTGCAGAGGGAGCACCCACCTGGTCCCTTGCAAAGGTGGGCAGCTTCACCTGGACTGCTACAGCTGCAGGTTAAGCCAGTGCTGTGACTAGATGTGAGAGGAACATTAACTAGTCTGTATAAGTATGTGGATGCTAAAGCCAAAATGATGCGATTGGCCTTCTCCCTTGGCAAGAGTAATGCTGAGCATCAGCAACTTAACTCCACAAAGGGGAGTAGTAACAGTAAAACAGCATTTGGGTAAAAGCCTTTTTCTGAAGCTCTGTAATGGTTTCTATGCTTTTTATTTTTGAGATGCTCTGCATGCTGCAAATGGCAACAGAGCCAAGAGCTAATTTGTACCTCCCCTCCGGAAACAGTCTGAGTGTTCTCAGAACAAGCTTCGATTTTCAGGCACTGAAACAATAAACCCCACTTAAATCCTATGCTTGTACACAGCCGCTATCCAGTGTCTATCAATTTAAAACACTTTCAAGGGCTGCTCTGGGAGGACTGGCACTGTGCCCATGCCCAAAAGACCACATTGTTTTTGACACTGATTACATTTACCTTGGATTCTTAAGAAGCCTTTAGGCTGACAGCAAAAAAAAAATTAAAAAAAAAAATGCCAATACCAAGGCATGCTGATTTGTTGGAGCAGTAACTCAWGTTCATTTCCATACTTTTTTTACTAGTCTCAATCTTCACTATTCAATCCAGCCTGAATCCTCAGAATGAGCCTGAGGAACACAGGACAGGAAGGAAAGGAAAGAAGTTCCTGAATCTAAGATGCATCTTCTCATCCTTTCAGAACTATATGATAAATTTTAATCAAATTAATTTAAAAAGTAGTCAGATTATTATTTCCCTTTCCCACAGCATATATAAACTTATGTGAAAGCTGCTAGAAGTTGACAGCAGGTATCAGGCTGCCTTTTTTGACCCTTATATCCATTTATTATGTCTTCTTTTCATGGCTTATGATCTTCTCTATGACCACGTATTTGTGTAATAAGCATGGTCTAAGAAAAATGGTTGGCAAGAAAATAAACACACCAAACCCTTGCTTAAATCAAACCAAGCATCTCTTCATCCACAGAGCTTGTAATCTTTGCACTAGGACAATTATGCAGATGAAGAAAAATTATCACAGCCTATTAGGGAAGAGGTAATTATGGCCATTTCAAAGTTGAGTGCAATTAGAAACACGTGCTGATTTCTAAGGTAGGTAGTACTCAAACACATTAAGTGCAATCCTGCTAATAAGGCCATTAACAGCTTCTGCAACCCTCCTCCCCTTCATGCCTAATATTGTCAGATTTCTGGTGATAATCTAGTAACACATTTGAAGTCATTTAAATGAGCTTTTAAAATTTTCTTTTTAAAAAAACCCTAGAACAAACCAATTTCTTTTCTGTTCACCCAGAAGAATCCATTGCTGTAGTTGCCTTCAAAAGTACAGGCTGTGGATACTATACGAGATCCAAAAAATCTCTTCAATACAATGGTAGACAGTCCTTGTTTTCTACCTTGAACCTGAGTAGCATTTTCTCAGGTAAGAACAGGCATTAATGGAAAAAAAAAGTCACTCTGTTGAGTAAAGGTGAATTTTATTGAAGTGTGGCCACATGAAAAGGCCACCAAAAACATATTTCCAAACAAAACACTTATCTATCCAGATTAGCAATTCTGAAATTACTACAACAAATATTTTTATCTCTTCATACATTTGGTTTCTCAGCTTGTGAGTGGTGACTGCTATTTGCAAGACTTCTAAGTGAGATATTTTCACAGTACCAACAATAGTAGAATTAGCAAGTAGTTTAGGAAGTATTGGTGCACTGGGTGAAGCTAAGGCATAAGCCAAATGAAGCATGTATGTTTAAGCTGGCTTCAAAGTCACTTAGTACAAAGTAAGGAGAATTTTTAGGCATTCCTCCACAATTTTATAATATATCATCTCTTATCACAGCAAATAGATGGAGGGAGATAGACAAAGGAGGATTCAAATCTAGAAAATAATTTAACCCTGTATTCTCACAGTTAGACTTTGGGGAAGGAGGGTCACGAAAGACAAAAAGCAACCTTACTCTCCTGTGTATAATTTCTAACATGGCTCCCTTTGGCCATCCTGAACCCCAGATTCAACTGGCCACATCTATACAACAGCCTGACAAGTTCTGATCTTCCAGTATTTCAGCTGGAGCACTTCTTGCTTGCACAGATGAGTCTCCCTTCAGGATAAAGGGAAAATGAAAGACATATAGCCCATTTCTAAGTCAGCATTAGCTAGCTGAAAATTCAGCCACAGTGCAGGTTTGGGAATGCTGAATCACTCCCATTTTTGGTTTTTACTTAATATATAATCTGTATAGTGACAGCAGAATTACTATTATTATTAATTTATTATTATGCTCTCCTAATGCTTGGGCTGAAGGAAGGCTGTAAAAAGATAGAAATCGGTCCTAAGCTTATAAATATTTTGGGCAAGGGTGGTATTTTCTGTGAAACATTCTAATAAATGTGGCACTGTAAAGAAAACAAAAAGAATCAAAGCAAAGTCAGCACAATGCTCTTCCAAAAAAGAGCACCACAGTATATCAAGAAGCAGCAGTACTAGTTAAAACTTTAACCTGTTTTTTTGAAAGCAAATCACAGCTAAAATGCTGTACACTAAAATGCAAATATATGACATATAAAAAGTTCTCTATGCAAAATAATCCTCTTTCCAGTTCATGTTCTTCTATGCCATTTACTCAATTTTCTGTTAAACTTTATTTTCTGACAGTCAGTTTACTGCCATATAGGTAAGTTCTGGCAATCTTAGCAACAGAAAACAGTTTAGTAACAATTATTAAAATATTTTTATACTAATTAAGATCTCTATCTTTCATTGTAAAAAAAATATATTAATGCAAGTTGTTCACTCCATTCATAAGTACGGTACTCAAGTTTTACTAAAAACAGTGAGCATGCAACTCAGACTTGAAAGAAGTCAATAACCAACTGGTATTTCATACAGCCAGTGATATATGTTACTTGCACACCTTTATTCACAGCTTACAATGTTCAATAATTTACAGTTCTGAAATATGTGCATTTTAAGAGGAACTTGTCACAGCTCTTAAGCAATAGTGGAGACTAAATCAGGTCAGCAGCAAACGGAGTGTGAACTAAGTGAGACAAAGCCATACCCTTCTACTCATGTGCTTCCATTGTTAAAATCACAGCAAGAGGATGACTAGCACTTATTTTTATGCATGTTTCAAATCTCTCCTGTTGCTGTTTTGGCATTCTTCTGAGTGACATTAACCCAATCCAGCTGAATAAGGAGTTGGAATCCAGCATCCGAGATCTGGTCCAAATCATTCCAAAGGCAAATGCAAGAAAGCCTAAACAGAGCCTCCTGTTTGCTACCTACAGACACCTAAAAGACTCGTCCCTCACACTACTGTTGATCAGTTCTATGTTCTGAAATTTCCCAGAGGATGTTTTCCCCAGTTGCACAAACCATAGAGGTTCCACTTAAAATATACATTGGAGGGGAAGAAAATAGAAGTGCCTAAAACAGTGGAAAGGAATTAAAATACCTAAATAAAGCCCGTTGGCTTTGTTGATTGTGTACCGAAATATACAACAAGCAAAAAATTAAACCAAAAGCAAACTTACTGAACAGTTTATTCTCAACATGTTGCCATTCTGCTGTTCATATGTTCAGATTAATCTCAGTCTGAAATAAGGCAATATTAAAGGAACAAGCATCATTTCCTCAGAGCTAAGGTGGAAGTAAAGGAAGAGCCCTATTTAGTATTTGTATGGGTACCAGGGAAAGACTCTCTGTAAAACAACACAGAGAATATGAAAATATGAGTGAAAAAGACAGAAAGACTCTGGTTTAAACATAAGCAGGATTCAAACGTGTATGCTTTTTAAAACCTTACAAATAAATTAAGATGGTGGAAAGGCATTATGGACTGTACAAGGGAGCAGACAACTGAAGGTAAAAAGAGGTGCTGTGTTGATAATAGAAGAAGAGATGGTAGAAATTTATTTTTCTTGGGAAAAACCTGTAACATTCTGTTGAGTAACCTGGAACAGAGACCATCTCATCTGTGCAAATATCTGCGCAAACAATGTACACACACACAGGTAATGGAGAGAATTAAGATATTCAATCATTAGAACATTTAAAAAATGCATCTATTGACAAAAGCTTCATTCTTTTCTCTTAGAAGTTAATGTTAGGAGTCTGACCTGTGGGCTCAGATTCATTCTTTAGTGTCTTCACTACAACTAAGTCAGTATGAGTAGTCTTGTCATCCAATTAGAGACATTGTTACAGTAATGGAACATTTCTTCCTGGTCTTTTCCACAAACTTCCAAACTCAGATTAAAAAGCCCTAGCTTAACCCCTTTCTCACAAAGCTTCAGCTTACTTAGGAGTCTGAGTCTTGGAGTACTATCCTAAGGCTTCCATAGATGCCTTTAATCTCCACTATAGTACCACGCCCAGGTGTGACAAGCACTGTATTTCATACAGATTTTTGCACCCTCTACATTTTGTGAACTGTTGCCTTCATGTTCTGCAAAAGCAAAATAATTTAAGAAAGACAACAACTTTAAAGCAGAAAATGCCCATTCTGTTTCTTAATTATCTTACATTTTGTAGCCTTCACAAGAGAGAAAATAATTTTATATTTCTTAAATGTGCAGAGAGTAACACTAACCATATAGATTAGCTAGCTGACAGTGATATGTGAAAGCAACTGTAAACACTTTTAAATGCTTAAAATCTAAACTCTAGTTATTCCAGTTAATATAAGGTCAAACTTTTAAACTGATATCAAAAAAACTATCACTAGTTGACAAATTCTGTTTCCAAACTATTTGCAACTATTTGAATTTGTCACTTCTCATAGTTCTTATTATCTCTTTTAACATTTACAAGAAAAATAGTTCACTGCTGCCAGAGCATAACATAGGACCATCTTTCAGAGCTACTGCAGGCTTCTTTCTTAGTGGAGCCTAAAAAGCTGAAAAAAACCACACAAAAATAAAACCCTGTAGTTCAATGATACAACACCAACAGATCTACAGTAAGATTTCTCAGTTTTGCAGTTGTGGAATGTTTTTAAAGATTCAGTGTTTCCACTGTTTTATCGAAGTCCTGACCAGCTGTGGAGGTATGAAGCCCACCCAGAAGGCCGTGAGGTACTCTCTTCTTCACCTGAAGGAGAAAGAAAAACATACTTTATATGATCTTAGACATTTATTATGTTAGACAGTGCATCATTTGGTTACATATCCTTGCCCCCATTCCTTGCCTTTATCCTTTTTCAAATGCTGCCCTCAAGCTTGGTGAGAAAGGAATTCACTCTTGGGCTGACATAGACATGGATTGTACCAAGTCCACTTTACTTTGGGTAATTAAGAATGTCCAAAAAAGGTAATTTATCATCATTCTCCAGAAAAGTCCAGTCAGTCTTCATTAGAGGGCCAGAACAACATCAACATGCTATGAACTTAACTTACATCTTAATTTTCCAAATGCAGCCTATCATGGAATGCAATACTTTAACACTTCCCTTTTTAATGTGATTTTGTTCACAAGTTTTAAGTTCTGATATGTACAAAAATTGCTTACTGTTTGTATTAATTCTAAGATAAAGTATAGGTCAGTTGCTAATGAAGTACAAGAAGTTACTGTCACTGAAAAATGACAAACAATACCTTAAAAAGCATTTAAAGGAACAAATGCTGTTGAGAGTATTTGAAGCAGAAACAGAACATTACTGTACACAGAAATCCAGTGTTTATTTTTTGCAAATGCCTAACTCTTTTTATGTCCTCCCCTAGTTCCTTTATTTCTTCAATGAAGAGCATATTTTAAGATATCTTTAAATGTATTATATTGAAACTAGTATTAGATCTGCAGTACTGCCTTGAGAGCACCACTTTAGTTATATGTTTAGAACATCTGCAAAGAAAATAATTCAATTATATAAACCTCTATTTTGACAATTTAACTCTACTCAAAACATGAACACATTAAAATTTTCAACTTATCATTGTCTTCCTAAAATGTGAATGTTTCAGAAGAAACTATATTTTATGTCAATTTTATGGTATTTGTTCTGTTTATTGAAAACTGAATAGTAACTTCCTAACAAAGAAAACTGTTTTATGACTAGCTCATTGGCATTATGATACTCAGTTTTGTTTTTTTTTTCAAAGGTCTATACAACAGAGAGCACAGAACTATCCTTTTCCTTTTTCACTTTTCCTCTTTTTTGTGATAATATTTTGAACACCACCTACCTTGAGCAATTGCAACTAACTTCCCCTTCTCTTCAGGGCTGAGCTGCAACATGGTGTCTATAACTGGGAGCAGCCGCTCCTTCTCACTTCCTGATTTCAGAAATATGAACTGCAGTAGAACATTCTTCAAGTACTCTAGATTAGCCACAGACTTTTCTCTCTCTTGATTTCTTTCCAATCTTCTTATTTCATTTTTAAGAAGCTGCAGATGAGAAAATAAAAAAGTAATACTGCTTGCCTCACTTAAGGAGTAATTGAACAAAGGTCTTTTGAAGACCTAAAAAATGAATTGTGCAGCTTGCTTCAAAAAGAATAATGCATGTTTAGCAACATATTCAGGACAAAAATTCAGTGAAAATAAAATATGTGATAATATTGAAAGAAATAACTTATTGACTAAAAATATCCTTTTTGGATAAAATTTGTGCAGTATAGAGATACAATATCAGTTGATAAAATAGTAATAAGAGTGGAACAGTTAAATAACTCAGAAATCTGATTATATTAATTTAAAAGCATATTACAAAAGAAAGCTTAGTACATATAGAAATGTCTTCAGAAAGCTCACTCATAAATTAGTTCAGGTATCTTCTTTTAATTTAAGACAGCTAATACAGGTTAAAGGAACAGAAATCAGACAACGCTTTACTTGGGAATTTCTGCTTTTATCAAAGTGCAAATAGTACAGACCCTTTACTAAACACTAAACTTCCCAACTCAAGAAGTTTTTTTTGTAGAAGCTTTTACTCCTACACCCTCCTCCCACTTCCCCTCAGTCAACTAGAAACAGTGGTGGAAAAAAATCCAAAAAACTGAAGTATACTCTAGAAGCACTAATTAGAYGTGTGGAATAAAAGCCCCTCCCAAATGAAGTTATACATCACCAAATTTTATAGACTGGGATTTTCTGAAAGATATTTGGTCTAAGAAAGAGACCATGGAAATTAGAGCTGTCCTGACATCTCCTGTGTGTCTACTAACCTTTATTTGTTCCATAAGGATTGCATTGGTTGCTTCTGATTCACGGAGTAATTCATTCAAGTGATCAGCACTCTTAGTTGTTGTATTTAGTTTCTGAATCAGTTCATCCTTGCTGAGATCTGCTTGCCACTGAGATGGTTCTGCAATTAATTGGAAAAGAAAACTAAGAGAAGGAAAAAGCACTTGCATCTACTTCATACTAACTTAACATCAGAACTCGATTAGTGCAGTTTCTTATGAACAGAATTCATGCAAAGTCAGAGTGCAGACTTAACAGGCATCAATGCTGCTTCTGCATGCTTATTTTCTGATCTATTTCAGTTTACATATTAGAGGAGGGCTGGCAAAACAGTGCTAGGGTACCTCAAGATACCTGGTTTTAACTTATTCCTTGTTTCCTACCCATAAATGGAGATTTTCAACACTTATCCATGAAGTGTTCAGTAGACTTTTAAAACAGGATTATATGCTACCATGTATTTTCCTGGTTTTGGGGGACTCCTAAAACATTCTTTTTCATGCTGGATTTCACTTTTCTAGAAAAAAAAACTTATGAATAAAGTACTGCTCTAATAAGCCTCATTAAGATAAACAGAAATTTTATCCTTTCACTAACAGGGTTAAATCAGCACTTAACTGTCCCTAGTAGAGACTTATCCAGAATACGAAAATTTCTCTAACTATTCACTGACTTGCTCACCCAGTCTTTTCCCTTTAAAAGCTCAGAAATATGACATCTTTGAATCACTAAAACCTGCAGAAATGTCCTACTCTTAAGTCCTTAATCAATGACAAAATTCCTACAAAAGTTCAGGACAGTGTAAACCCAGTGGCACTTGACTAGACTTGTGTCTTTCCCCTAAAAGCATGAGAACACAATGATCTAAAATATTTTGAGGGCACGAACTTCTGCAACCTATGTAGGCAAGCACTTCTGACAGCCACGTTCTACCTACCAGGCTTTGCTTCTGGTAAGTTCAGCAGTTGCTCCAAGGACTGAACATAGGTGCTGGCTGAGGACACAGACTCTGTGTCTGTTGTTTCCATACCTTCTCCCTCTTCCCTAGCCACAGTGTGCACATCGAGCACAGGAAGGTCAGTGTTCCGCCGCTCTCTCAAGGTCTTTGTAGTCGGATTTGAAACAGCTGCACCTGGAAAATATTTACTGATGTTCATATCAGAATGAAACTGGGAGGGCTATTTCCTAGGTGTGACTGTCAGGGATTGAGAGTGGTTCAGAAAATAGTCTTCAAAATGCCAGGGAAGGTGAAACCAAAAGAAAAAGCCAGCTATGCACATAACATTTGTAACAGTAAAATACAGCCTTTCATCTCCGAATTGCCATTCCAATCACAGTCTGGTTCTATCCCCAAACTTGACGGGCAATTTTTATTTCAGTGACTGTGAAACCTTCATGCACATCTCCCTGAAGATGTGTTTTAGTTATGGTAAGAGTAACAAATACCTTTAATGCAAAACAGTTTGCTTTTGTTTCAACCAGTCCCGTGGGAAGTGTAAATTCTTCTGTTTTATTACTGTGTGTGTGACCCTTCTACTTCAGTAATAATAGAGCAACTTCTTAAACTGCTACTGCTGCTTGGCAAATGTCCAACTACATCCTGACTAGTAACTTAACAGATACGAAAATAGCACTTGAGATTGAAGACAGTAAAATCTTAAATTGGAAGAAGGATCAAATAGCAAGTATAATAAACAGCATGTATACAAATAACATTCTTAAAACAGCTTCCAATACACTTTCCTTTAGCTTTACACTTCATACTTGAGGCAGATGTCCACCATGCTCCAAAACCTGAGACAACATGATAAGAAGAACACCAAATATTTTCAAAGTAGTTTCCCTCCATCTGTCTGATACTGCAGAATAAGTACCAGTAGTGCAGATTCTAGAACAGAATAGTTCCAGTTAGAAGTGATCTACAACAAGTATCTAGTCCAACTGCCTGAGCACTTCAAAAGTTAAAACATTATCAAGGGCATTGTCAAAATGCCTCTGTTTCAGGCATCATCACTTCAGTGGGAAGCCTGTTCCAGAGGATGACCACTCTCTCAGTAGGAAAATGCTTCCTAATGTCTGGTCTGAACCTCCCCACAGCAGCTCTGAACCAATCCCACATGTCCTATCACTGAATACCAGGGAGAAGAGCTCAGCACTTCCCTCCTCACTTCCCCCACTCAGGAATCTGTAAGACAGCCATGAGGTTGGCCTCAGCCTGCTTTCCTCCAAACTAGACCAACCTAGAGTCCTCAGCTGCTCCTCACAGGACAGTGCTTCCTGCCCTTCCATCACCTTTGTTGCCCTCCTCTAGATGTATTCAAGGACCTAAGGATTCTGAAGCAACAGTAAATAATAACAGAGATGTATTCCTGAATTGGTATCTGTGGACTGATACAGCATGCTGCAGATTTCCTAGATAAAACTGCTGGTGATTTTACAGAAGCAAACACTGTAAGCACATTTTAGTTTCAGACTGAGGTACACAAATTGGTAACTAACCCATGAAAACCTGGTATTCTGCCTGGAAGTTACCTCTGGTGCTTGGTTCACTCTTGAGTTGGAAGAGCTGAGCTTCTACTCTGGAGAGTTGCTGCTGAAGGGTCTCTACTGTCTTCCTGTGCTCTTCTTGCAGGTTCCTGACCTGATCTCTGAAGTTGTTCCTGAGAGCATCATTCTGGGCTGTCAGCTGACTCAACGCCTGGGCGTGCTCTGTTTTGATGACCATGTTCTCAGACTGTATTGTGCAGAGTCTGAAAACAGTGCATGCACAAACAGTAAGACACAAGCAGCAAAACACTGTAAGTTTTTACATTGCAGAATTTTTACAGTTTGAGGCAGTTTTCAATTTTCATGTGTATGATTATCTTAGAACAACTATGTGTCCAACTTTTTTTCATTAAAAGTTCTCTTTTTACAGGGAAAATCTTAAACTGAAAAAGCTACACATTACTACTTATATGAATGCACTGTGCTATATAAACTCGACTTCTATTTCAGAACAAAAAATTCAGACATCTTTGGGAAATAATGAAAAGCTTAAGAGACACTGTGGTCTAAACATTCTTAAATTTTAAAACTGCATCATGACTGTTTATAGTATCATACAGGGCACGTCACTTATACTCCACTTCCTGTAACATTTATTTACCAAGCACTTACTTGGGACTTCTAAAAACACAGGTTTCTAAGAAGGTAAGTTTATTGTTTTTAAACCTCAACTTTCAGTGCAGAGGAGTGTAGCTGTTAGCAAGAAAAATGCCAGTAACTCATCAAGTGTACTTGATTTGGAGGTACTCCAGAAGCACACCAAAATTGTCACAAGCAAGTAAATACATTAAACAAATAATAATATATAATACAGACATGATATATACTAATATAATAAATAAAATCACAAGCAATTAAACAAATGCATTTATGGAAAAAATGAGCCCAGGACTTACCCTTATAAGCATAGAGACTTAAAGAGAACCAGAGCAGCGTTTAGGTATAAAGGGAACCTATTGTCAAACAGGTTGTTTCCAGAAAAATGCAGAACATAATTTGGTTGGCTACAGTGAATCATTATGTAGCTATCAGGACCAGATAAAACTGTACAAAGACAGTGACAAGAAGTCAACAGTTCCTAATATCAATCAGTAATTTCTAATTAATACTTCATGTGACAATCTCTGTACCCTAAATGAACAAGAAAAGACAATGATAGACTCTTTTTGTGGAACTCAAGTATTAGGTACTCATGTGATCTTACAAGCAGTGATACAGATTAAACAGATTCCATTCATTTTGAAAGAAAAATTAGGCAAATTAAGCCTCTGGCGAGCATAAACTTAAAATACAGTACTTTCTGTAAGAAAGGGGCTTGGTGGACAAGAACTGGGTATTTTGTCAGTGAACTTGTTTGCTTTCCATATAATTACCTTATTTTTTTAAATAGGAAAGATCCATAAAATTTAGTAGAGTGGTACAACACAAATGTGGTGCTGGCCATTAGACTTAAAAAAAGTCAGTAAGCTTAAAAAAATGTTAATTTTTAGATCTCATAGTTAAGAGGTAGGTTTCAGAAATCTCAAATTCCCCTATCATCTACTATTTCACTGTCATTGTGGAAGCTTCTGATGGCTTGTGAAAAATAGCAAACAATCCTTTTGAAATTCCTTTCTCACCAACATGCCTATTTTTTGTGAAGTACAGTTATAGGCTTCTACATGTTAAGATCTCAAAATTCAAACAAAATACAATATCCACATCTTTTCATCAGCAGACCATACTTTTCACGGAGTTCTGCTTCTTTTGCAACAGTCTCTTGCAGCATCTTATTGTGTCTTTCCAGCAGGGTGTCGTGTTCAGACTGCAGTGCCTGGAGCTCAGATGCATTCATCTGTGAATTATGCTGAGCATCTTGCAGCTTAACTTTAAGTTGATCTATCACCATTTCCAACTGTTCCCTGCACGTGGAAAAAAAAAGAATACACAACACGCATTTAAAATAATTAAATTATTTCAGAACTTATATGACATCCATAACATTTTGGATAGCTCATCCAATTTGCTTATTTATTAAATCAACACAGCACTAAGACCAAAATAATTTCAGAATGTGGCTACAGCAGAAACAATCAGATCCTGTTTCAACATAAATATAAATAAGTTTGCCATATCCCATCTGAACTGCTGGGAATGCAACTATTGGTGTAGGAAGCATGACTGATAGCACTTTCTACTTCAAGGAGGGGCAAGACAGAAGGAAAATAACACATGGGAATCAAATGGGAGAAAAAATTTCTTCTTGAAAGTGGCGAGGCTTTTTTTTCATTTGTTTAGTAAATGCACATCAGTTCAACAAGACGAAATACAGGGGACAAGTGGCTGGAGTAGATTTTGAGCAAATTACTAGAAAGCAACATCAAGTCCATAACAGATAAACTCAGGTGGTCAGAAACAATTCAAAATCAGAAATATCAGGAAGAAAAAAAATCTAAAGTCACATGCATTCTTTTTTTACTGATTTCTGTGTTTATATATGCAGACCCCTCCATTACCTAATGAACTGTGTATCTCACTAATCCTTAGAGTAAATAATTTCTTTGGGAACCGTTTGTCATCTGTTTATTGTTTATCCAATTTGTTTCCAAGATGGTTCTCTCTCACAAAAAAATTATCAACACTAGAACGCCTTAAAATTCTGCAAATAAGAGAGTCAAAGAAATGCAGGTCGTACAGTTCGGCTGCTTCAAAAGCAAGAATGTTCCAAAAACCCCAAACCAGCCCTAAATCCGAGTCCTCTAACGAGGCACCAGTCGCCCTCTGGTGGATGTTTGGCCGCAATTGCCGGCACCGACTGCGGGTCTGTCAGAAACGAATCCTGGCATCTCACCCAGAAACGCCCAGTCTGCCAGCAAGGGCAGCCATCGATGACTAATAAAAATGACTTGCACAAACTGATTGACTTCTGCAGTGAGTTGAGACATTTTCTGAAGTGAAAATGAATTTACGTGGCTTACGACTGCACTTAAAGGATTTTCAGGGAACTTATGGTAGTGTAATTCTTTCCTTCCAAATCTTTCCTTGTATGATATAACATACAGGATTTCATAAATATGCAGTAACTGATGACTGAATTGGCATCCAGAGCTTTACCTACACTTAACCACTCACTCCTGAAAAAGTTACGCGTGAGCTCAGCTGAACTGAACCAATCTGCTCTTTCCCTCTTTGTTGCAAATGGCAACTTCACATCAGAGAAAATGATGTGTCAAGTCTACACAGAATGTGCAGGCTAATTTCTGCTCACGAGAGTCATAAAAAACTTCCTAAGACCTTACTTCTCCTTCCAACTGTAATAATAGGCGATAAACACAAAAATAATGGTTAAAAAGACAAATCCAGCTATTAGAAACTAATATAGCACCATGACAGTGATAATATTTCAGAATATTTCATTTATTTATTCATTCAGAACATTTCAAATATTTGATAATATTTCATTATTATTTCAGAAATAGTATCAGGAACTGATAATATTTCTTCTGTTCAGCTAGGCAGAGCCACAGTCAGATTACAGATCAATTACAAACGTTAGTTTTACCTTTCTTGTTTGGCTCCTTCAGATTCTGTCCGAGCAGTAGATTTATTCTTTTGCTGTTTTAGAACATTATGAACACGGACTTTGTAGCTCTCAAATTCAGATGCAACAGATGCTTGTTCAGCCTATCACACAGAAAACAAAGCTGTTAAGTTATACTATTGACTATTGCTCCCTTACTTCTCTATAATGAAATGCATCTTACACTGAAAAAAATTAAAACCACGTGCTTCACTTCCTTCTTTAAAATAGGTAATTAAAACAGTGACTACCATAACAAGTTTCTTTAGATTTTAACTGCGTATTATATAATGTGAAACTTGAGACACTGATTTTCAACATACCAGTATTAAAAGAAAGAATACATGAAAATTCAAAAACTGCATTCAACTGAGAGATTAATAAGCCAGGGGATCTATGAACAGCTTTGAATGAAAGCAAAGGTAACAGAAAATAGAAGAGGTATAATTCTGTTTCTCCCAATACTACAGGGTGACAAAAATTCTAATGTGCCATAAAGTTATGCATAATTCTGAGGAGTTAAGTCAGTCTTGCAATGGTATTACACAGCACCAGATATAATATTCTAGTTGACTGTAAAGATGTTTGGTCTGTCCTCAAAATTCAGCTGTTGCCTGAGTCCTGTGGACATACAGAAAGCTGCCTCACATCACAGTAGCTTCATCCTTGATTGTACACTACACAGCAAAGATTATTGCCACCCCTCCAGTACTCATGTTGCATATTCCTCTTGAAAAATAAAACAAAACAGCACTGACACAGATTTTCTTTCCTGGATCTTAGGACAAGCTTATGGATTCATTAATCACTCCTATTTACAGGTAACTAAAATGTTCTCATCTCCAAGAGGAGGATTTTGGAAACTTTCCCTTCAGCTGAAATGGTGACTGAAATTCTACAGAACTGACTCTGATTAGCCACTGGTCCAGATTTTCAGAGTCTGCACATTTTGTAGCCATCATCTTTACATTAATCCTTTGCTTTTCTTCCTGTCAAACTGTGTGAATATTCCTAAGTCAGGTACACAGTCTTAAATGTCAGCATGATTTCTGCTTTCTACTATCTGCTTTGGTGTCCACATCTCCTTTAGAGGGAATTTTCCTTTGCTAATAATCTTGTAATAATATCTATTTTCCATATGTAGGGCATCTAAATAGGAAAGCAATTCCTCCAAGAGGTTCAAGTCATGCAAAGATGGAAGATCAACAACGTTGCTGATTTCACAGCATCACAGAGCAAACCACCACAGACAGGTACTGTAAGCACCCAGGTATGAAGAATACATTTGTAAAACCATGATCCACATGTACCGGCACAACTAAGGCAAACCTCCTGTAGCAGCAATCACAAAGTTTGTCCATTTCAGTTCAGTTTTTTAAAATGTGGAAGTTCTTTTGAGAAGTGCATTCAGCTGTTGCTTACCTGCAGGGTGCACCTACCATACAACAGAGGCCATAGAATAGTGCAGTAATCCCCATAAAGGTGGTTTGAACATAAGAGTCCTACTATATTTTGAATATGTTCGTCTCCAATGCAAACATTGCATTCCAGGACCAAACAGGGTTATATGAGCAAAAAAATCCCAGAAACAATAATAAACTCTAGCAACAGTGTCAGTTTTCCATGTAGTTCAGCTGCCAATTAAGAAGCTGCTCACATTTCAGCATATTAAAAGGGGCTTGCAAATATATTTTTCACAGCTTTTTTTTCCTTTAAAGTGGTATCTATGTTAATTGGTTTTCTATAAAGCAAGATATATTCTTTTTTTTTCATTTGTGCTCTTTTCTTTAAAGACTCTTCTCTTCCCTGACTGTACACTTACTGATCATCTTAAATAAACCCTGGGTCCCCACTACCACAAGTTTTCCCTACTGAAAACAGAAGTATGCAAGTCCAGATGTTTCACCACAGGTGATACACATTAACCAGGTCAGTCTGTCCTTTATACCACCACTCAATACTGGGATAATTCGCAATTCCTGACAGACAAAAAGAGAAGAGTGAAAAATCTGCAAAATACTTTTGAAGAAGCAACAAGTGCAAATAATCTCCCCCTTCTTAAGCCTCTAAGATTACTTCTTCCACTGGAATACCTGGGCTGCTCTGCACTCCTCTTGCAGGGTTGCAATTTTTTGCTGGCAAGCACTCATCGTACGCTGGTGCTGCTCCGAAGATGTTCGCAGCTGCTCCTGAACTTTATGCTTTTCTGATGTCAGTACAGCCACTTGAATCTGAAAAAGTCAGTGGAAAACTTCACTATCACGAAAACTTTTCTTACTTCTCAAAGAGAACATGCCACTGAGAAACTAGGACTCTACTACAGTAATTGCCGCACAGAACTGGTGAATACAAAATTAAAATCCGATAAAAACAGAACAAAAAAAATAGACATGGGTTACCATGTATTAATTTTTATAAGTGATGTTGTTTAAAGGGAGAATTGAAGATATGATTACAATGCTGGAGTGGAAGCATTTAAGAAAGCCAACCTCTCTCCCTTGTCTGCTTCCTTCATTACATTCTAATCCATTTCTATTCTGTATACAAATGGACAACAGTTAAGATTTTTGCTGACAATGTTGTGCTCTTCTATTTTTAAATGAGCAACTACCATTTTTAAAGAAACATTAAAAAAATATATTCCAGTTACAAGTTTCAAACTCCAGAGACCTCTCCTTTGGTGGAAAGGGAAAGAAGAAAAAGGGTAAATCTACTTAATGAAAATCATAGGAAAAAATATTTGGGGAAAGCAGCAAACAGACAAAACTCATTTATGAAAAAGAACCAGCAACCTAAAAGTAAAAACAGCACCTCTTTACTCTTCAGCCTATATTCCACGTGCCCAGTACAAATCACACCCTCACTATTTAAATGAGAAAACTCATACTAACAAAACGTGAAGTTTCTTGCCTTATAAGCTTCCACTTGCTGTTGGCTGGCTTCCAGTTCCCCTTTCAATGATGCCTGCAACATTAGGTGGTCATTTTCCTGCAAGACAAAATTACCCAGAGATTAAAAAAAACCCCTCCAAACCTCAGTAATCTAAAATTCAGCTACCAGCTGTTTTTTAAAATCTAGTTTAAAAACAGAACACAGTCATTAGCATATGGACTTACAGCTTGTTTTGAATCAGCCAGTTCTTTTTTGGTTTTCACCAGGAGTTGTTTTATCTTGGCATTTCTTTCCTCATCCTGTTGCATAGTTGACTGAAGTGACTCTAAGGCAGAGAAAAATAATTATATGCAAAGGAAACCTCCCCTCTTATATTTCCTTAAAAATGCTGGAAAATATTTTTTAAAATTCCAATAGATTCCTTAAGAGCTGCGAACAAGTAGCTTACACTGACTTAAGTAAACTTCTCTTAAGTTATCACAAAGACCTTAAAATAAGTGAAATGTTTTTACATTTGAGCATAGGAAGAAATGGAATTTTCACATGGTAATCAGTAAAGTTTTATGAGTGTGGTATATCTGAATGAAACCCTTGTCAGTCATCAATATTTAGAACTTATTCATAACTTTATCAGGTAATAAACACAGTATGACAGGCCTGTAAATTGGCTTTTAAGTGCTGAACACTGGATTAAGTGAATGACAACCTAGTAAAGGTTCCTCTAAGACAAATTTGCTTTCCTAATACAACTGTTTAGTATTCCCTGCAAAGCTTACCCTCACTTGCTGACTTGAGAAGTTGTTTCTGAATTGTATTTTTTACCACTGCTAACTACACCATAGTGACTCTTCTGTTTATAGTTTACTCACTTATTTCTTCCTGTAGGGTCTCTTGTTTCTGTTTCTGAATCCCTGTTTCTTGCTCAAGATCTTCTATTCTGTTGTCTTTATCAGTAATCTTCTGATTAAGTTCTTTTACTAGCCTTTCATAATCAGCTATTTCCATATCCATCAGTGTACTCTTTTGAGCATCCTGCAAAGTACACAAAATGAAGTTAGAGCTTACAATTTGCCTTGCCTGCTAAGACTTTTGTAATTCCGTAAAAAGCTTTATTGCTCATCAGACAAAGACTTTGTCTCTCCCCATATCCACAAACATCATCCATCCAYTGGGTTTCCACATCCTCAGTAAATAATCTGTTTCCAAACAAGAATCAAAAGCTTTGAAAAACCTGTGGCTAGTTTTATCAGTAGGTATTTAGTATGTATWAGTTTTTGTCATCTTCAGTGCTTGCAACCAAGGCAATTTCTTAACAGAGCACTATACATGTACTCCAGACATCTGAATTCTATTCCTATTTCTACTCATGAAAGGCCACATAACCCAAGCTAAACAAACAAACAAAAAACAAAACCAAAATCAATTCTAGAAGTACATTTCAGCTCTTCAAGCACACAACCAGGGGCAAAAGCCCTCACATTCTCCTTTTTGCAAATCTCCAGCTTTAAAATCCTCAGAACAGAAAGGGAGAACACAGACAGATGGGCCAAAATCTTTGGTAGTCCATGAAGCACTAACATGGATAGCAACTCTACCTTTCTGGCCAGCTCTAGTTCTTGCATAGTTTTCTGCAGATGTTTCTTTTCCTTCTGAAGTTGCATCTGAAGCTCCTCCATTTCTCGGAGAGCACCACTATGTTCCTGAAATTTAAGTAGTTGTCAATTATGCAGTCCAATTTCAAAATAGATGCCAATATGTTTCTATACTTAGACACACACACACTTGTGTTGTACATAGATAGCTGATCCCTTTCTTAGGAAATCGCTGTGAACCAGAGAAAAACCAACAATACTATGAAGTGGTTTTCACATTCTGTATAACTACCCCTAACCTGAACTGACAGCCTTGCAAAGTTCTTTCAATGAACAGAACAAATTTTCAAAAAAGTCAAGTAACACAGAGGGAAAGTGCAGAACCTGGTCTATGCAAACACAGTTTACAAAGGTCTAACAGAAATCACATCCATTGAAAGTAATGCTTCAGCTCATTTACCATCTCCATGAAGTACTACCTTTGTTTTCTGCTCTCTTAGAAGTTTTTCAGCCTCTAGTTCTTTGTCAGCCTTTGCTTTGGCTCTTTGTATCTCCAGTATCTGAGCTTCCAGCAGCTTAGCATTATTTTGCACTGTTTCAACACGAGCTAGGAGGTCTTCATTAGCAGAGCGTAACTGATCATGCTGAAATTAGCACAGTAGAATGATAAAAACATAAGCTGAATTTATGTGCAATGTTAACAGATTAAATATTTTCTGTATTTAAAAAAAATACCCAACACTGATTTCTATCCAAATCCCTTACAAACAACACTCCTACAGATGAGTTTTGTCCAGCCTAATTTTGTTAAACCACATTAATAAACAGGTGAAATCAAAGCCATTAGCACATTTTGGTTATTTTGTTCAGTTAATTTGCCCAGCTTTCTATAAAATGGCAAGAATCAAAAGCAATCTGAAAAAAAATACTAAAAAACTTACGCTTTCTGCATTATCACGTTTTCCTTGCATCAATATAGTATTTCAAATACACAATTCAAATACAGCTGCTGTATTTATAAACAAATGAACATACTAATAACTCCTCAAAAAGGCTGAACTGCAAACTCTGACTGAACCACGAAGTCTTCCATCAGTACAAAGTAAGAACTCTACTGCATCAGGCATACTTTTGCAATGACTTTACCAGATTTAATTTTGACATTTTCAATGATGTATCTTAGTCTTTATTTTGCCTATTAAGAATGAGGTATAAGCGAAAGATGTCAACTACCTAAACATTGTTTTATTTACAAATTCTTTACAAAAAACTTGAAAAATGCAAAGCCTACATAATCAGCAGAATATATACTATTATTTCTTATTTCTTCCTATGCCATTTACTACTGGCTTGTGTTTATAAGGAAACAGTGGTCTACGTGGATCTCCGGTGTATGGGGCCTGGGAGTTTAAATCCTAAATACCAAACCCATTGCAGTTAGCTTTGCAAAAATGTGTCTCACAGCCTCTTAATTACCATTTCAGACTCTTCTGAATGCCACTGTAGTACTCTGCAATGCATCTTAAAGTCTAATCCTTGTGTAAAATGCAAAATTCATAACGAATTTAGTATATTTAAACATTCTGTTGATTAAAGAAAAAAAAAACAAAAACCCCAAAGCCAAATTTTGTTGAAGAAATAGAAGAAAAAAAGTCTCAGCTAAAGGTTACGGCATTTTATGAGAAGCGTGGGTGTGCAGTCAGAGAAACAGTGAAAGTTTGATACTTGCAGCAGAGCTGTAGGTCCAAAATCAAGCCTGAGATGATCTGCTCTTTTCTGTGAGTTGATTTGGGATAAATTAAACTATTGACAAAGTCAGACATTTGTCATGGTCCAGGTAAGGTATCAGATGTTGAAAAGGAACAAACAAACCACTCTGAATTTCAAGTTACTATTTAAAACACATGTACGTTATGAAACTAGAGTAACAATCACATGATTAGGACTTGCACCCAATAGGCAGAATTTATTTTTATGACACTTATCAACAGATCAGACCCACATAGAGAACTGACCTGCTCAGATGACACCTGTAGCTGTCTTGTGAGGTCCTCTATCTGACGTTCAAGATTATTTGCTCTGCCTTTTTCAGAATCCAGCTGTTCTCCTTGTTTGTCGTATTCCATCAAAAGATTCTTAACACACACAAACACAAAGGCATAATTTTTCACAGGACGTATTGCATAAACACATTCTATACCTCTGAGGTGTGTTTACCTAGTATTTCATTATATGAGTTGCCTTACTGCAACATCAGAAATATCAGAATGAAATTAAAGCTATTATTCCATTACAGGCTCTGGTAGAAACCCCTTTCAGTTCCTGACATTCTAGAATAATTCAGGTTGGAAGATAGCTCAGCAGGTGTCGCTCTCCTGGTTAAAGTAGGGTCAGCAGTGAGATGAGACCAGGTTGCTCAGAGCTTTGTCCAACCATGTTTTTCCAAGGATCTGCTCCAAGAATGGAGATGGCTACTCCACTAAGCAACCTATTCCAAAGCTCGACCATTCTCATAGCATAAAAATGTTTATTCATGTATCCAGTTGGAATCTCTCCTTTCAATTGAGGACTACTGTCTTATCTTGCACCACCATTAATAACTTGACTCTCTTCCCTTCGTAATGTCTTTGTAGGTACTGGAAGACTCCTATCAGGTTCTTTCAAAGTTTTCTGCAGGCTGAGCAGCTTCTTATCACTTATTCCAGTCCCTTGACCAACCTGTCATCCCTCCACTGAAATCACTTCAAGTTAGCAATGTCTTTCTTGTATTTGGGGGGAGAAGAAGGAACAAGAGTCGATGTAATACTCACAGTGATGTCACACAATCACTTAGATGGGAGATGACCTTTAAGATCACTGAACCCAACTGTAAACCCAGCACTGCCAAATCCAGCACTAACATATGTCCTTAAGTGCCATGTTTACTTCATATACTTGTATATAAAGTGCTTGCTGCGTTTACTTATTGTACTTTAAATACCACCAGGGATGATGATTCCGTTGCTTCTCTATTCTAATGCTCAAGCACCCTTGTTGCAAAGAAATTGTTCCTAATATCCAATCTAAACCTCCTCCAGTAGAACTTAAGGACATTTTCCTCTTGTTGCTTGAGAGAAAAGACTGATCCCCACCTGACTATACCCTCCTTTCAGGTATTTGAGAGAGTGATAAGCCTCCCCTGAGCCTGCTGTTCTCCAGACTACCTAACCTCAGTTCCCTCAGCTTCTCCTCCTAATTCTTACAGGGAACAGCTTTCTCTTGGGGAAGCAATGCTGACTTGTCACCTGCTTCTGCTTCATGTGCTCAGAGATGTGCTCCAAGAAGACTTGCTCCCAGGAAATTACAAGTTTGCCTTCATCATTTAAGGGTTTTCAAACTGATCTTCAATTTTATGAACTTTTCAGAATTCACAGGGATTTATGTTTTGCCTAGCAACACATTGCTTGGTATGCATGATGCTAGATTCAAAAGAGTGAAAAATAGCATTCCAGTAGAAAGGAAGTGTTTCATTTTCTTCTGACAACAGCTGCACGGTTCCCTTAAGAGAACCTTACAGTTCCTGATTCTGGTATTCAACTGCACTGACACAATTTCTTTTGCCAAACATAACTGTGCAAGGAAATAGCAATGGATATCCAGGCTAGGCTTCAAACCCAAAGTATTTTCTGATAGTTTACTGTCTTTTGTGAATGCAGCACTATTCTTACCTTATAGCTTTCAGCTCCTTGAATTACATCTTTCATTGAAGCAGACAATTGATCTTTTTCTGATCGAACCAACTCCAACTCTTCCTTCAGAGTCTGCACCTTATTAAAAAGAAATGTGTGTCATTAAAACAAAGCCCCCCATGCAAAATCTTCTTCATATTAGGAATTAGTCAGGGTACCTCTTTTCGGCTGGCATCTAATTCTTTCTTGGCTTTCACAGCAACCACTTTAATTTTATTTAGCTTCTCTCCTTTTTCGGCAGATTCTTTTTCGAGCATCCCTAAAAAAGAAATGCATAAGAAACTTAAAAAATTACACCCTTCCATTTCTTCCCAAGAAATTAAATTAAATGAAATTCAATTAGAACACAAACATCAGCAAGACTTTAAAACCAAACAAAATATAAAACATGGGGAGATGTTCAAGTGTTTCCTTCAGTCAAACATTTAATTTGAAGCTAAAACATCCAGACATACAGAGAACTTAGGGGGAATCTTTCCCTGGACAATCTTTCCCTGTTTCAGAAGCTTCCATCACAGTTAAGAGTGATATTCCTGTCTACTTCTACATAAATTTAACACCTCAGAAGCATTTTCCTGCTCTTGTGTTGGAATAACTGCAATAAAACAACAGTAGTTTTGGCAGTGTTGCTTCCCTTTACTTCTGGTAGCCTTGGGAATTCTTACTGATAAATTTCCCACACGAAAAAAAAAAAAGATTAAATCCACTACACTGTTTATAGACAGATGTACAGAAAAAGAAAAAGCCTTAAAAAGTATCAAATCCTATCCAACTTAAAATTGCTAACATTTTACATTCCCAGTGGAGGGAATATTGTAGGAAGATACTTAATATCCACATCTTCCTCAGCTTGTGGAAATACAGGGCAATCATGCAAAGAAAGAAAAGGTAACACTCCAAAGAAGCCAGATCATTTACAAAAGAAAAAGTGAGAAAGATACCAATTTTTTCTTGAAGCTCTTCTACTGAAGACTGTTCATCAGTTTTCTCAGTCATTGTTTCCATTAAATTCTGTATTATAAACAAAGATATAAGAAGTATTACAAACATTTCTTTGTGGTACCTGTTTTGTCCCTAACAAGGCACCAGAAGTTTCAGCTACAGCTAAAACTGTTTATGTTCTTACAACCAGGAAAGACTTTATGAGCAACTTTGTATCAGCTTGATGAAAGTACAGTTATGCTGAAAACAGAACATTCCAATCTTTTAAGAGCTGCTTTTCATCCTGTCCAAGGAAAAAAAAGGGGAGACCCCCTCATTCTGCAGCTGTCAGCTTTACAAAACCAGCAATTCCCAAGACTTGAAGCTAATGCAGATCAAGAAGTTTTGTTTGAGATGGAACCACAGAAAGTTAGAGGGGAAAGATTATGAGGTTAGGTAGTCCATCTAGTCAATTGATTGTTTCAAGGGATATTGACAGAAATAAAGGTTCAAGTACAAGCAACTTTTGTCAAAAAGGCATTATGATTGGTTTTGTTTCATTTTTTTTCCTGGAGGGAAGAAAGGAATTCTGAGGTGCTAGAAAACTCAGAAATATGTCCTTTCTACAAGGGAAACTCACTTTCAGGTCAAGGGGAAAAAAAAGGGGGAAAAAAAACAGAAAAGAGAGAATTGAAAGAATTTTTTGAACCTTAATTTTGAAGACTTTAGAGGTTTAGTCTTTATACTTCAATAACAAAATATAACCTTTAGAGAACTCAGTTCGTCTTTCACATTTCTAAGCTCAGTTTCCTTTTGTTCCAGAATGAAATTTAAGTCGTCTTGTTTTTCAGATCCTTTTTGCTGTTCTTGTATCTGATTTTCATAAAGAGCAAGTTTTTGACTCATCTCTTCAGTATTAGCTAAAAGATCTTGATTTTCAATCCTTGTTTTTTCACTGGCATTTCTCAACTCCTGGATATCATGTTGAAGCGCTTCTTTTTCAGACAACACTCCTTCCAGTTCTTCTCTCAAAAGATTCTTCTCTTTTTCAAAATCCTGAATCAGGGATCTATGTTCTCTATGTTGAGCTGCATTTTCTTCCTCTAATCTCTCAACTTCTCGCTGCAAACTAATTACTTCCTCCTCCTTTTGAAGAGCAAGGCACTGCTCTTCTTTAATTTTTGACAAGCATTCATTTGCAATTTTTAACAAGTTAAGAGAATCATATTCTTCATTAGAATCTGAAATGCTGAACCCCACTTGCTCAAGTAAGTGGTACAGCTGAGTTCTTACAAGGGATGTGTGCCCTTGCTCATTTTCAAGTAATGTTGATATATGGTCTTTTTCTGCAGTCATCATTTGTAGTTTCTTTTCTAAGTTTTCAGACTGCTCTTTCAATACTGAACAACTATCTTTTTCAGACATAGTCTTTCTCAGCTCTTCACTTAATTCACCTTTTTCCTGAATGAGTTTCTTATTTTCCTCATGGAGAGTGTGCACTTCAGATGAAAGCTGTTCTTTATCACGTACCAGAGATTCAATCTGTTTTTCTAACTGTTCTAGCATTTGAGCATTTTCACCCTTAGAAATTAAAGCTTCATTCAGTCTCTCTGTTAATTTCTCTACCTTTTGCTTCAGGTCATTATTGTCCTGGTTAGCACAATCTACTTCTTGCTGAAGTTCCTGAATTTTAACTTGTTTTTGCTCGCATGTTTCCTGAAGGGTTTCCCTCTCTTCACTCAAGCATTTTACATCATTTAAAATATCCCTATTTTGATCAGTAAGAGCAGTGATCTTCTCTTCCAGTTTTCTTTCAGTAATCTCTTTTTGGTCAATGGAGCTTGCCATTGCACTATTGTCCTCCTGAAGACTAACGATTTTACATTTAAGCTCTTCTGTCTCTTGTGAAAATTTTTTTACTTTTTCCTGGAGGTGATTTACATTTTCAAGAAGAACATCCCTTTCATTGAAGGCAGCCCGGAGTTTCTGTTGCAGCTGACTGACATCAGAAGCTTGCTGTTGTTTCATTGATTCCAACTCCTGGCTGATCTTTCCAGCAGATTCACCTAGCTCAGCCTGTAGAGTTTCCATTGTTTCTCTCAGGCTGTTGTAATTGCTCACTGCTTCTTCTTTCTCCTGAGTTACCTTTTCAAGTTGTTCTCTAAGTTCCTGCACTTCAAAAACTAAAGCCATCTGTTCTTTTTCAGAACCAGATAATAAAGTTTCATTTAGTTCAGAAATTTCTCTCTGGTGCTGATCTTTCAGAGTCTGAATCTCTAATTTGTGCTCTTTTGCAGTAGTTTCATAGTGCTGTCCTGCTGCTTGAAGCTCCAATTTTAGTTTTTCAATTACAGAGCAGTAATCTTCTTTAGTAAGCTGCAATTCATTTATCTTAAAATCCAAGTCTTCCCGCTCATGAAAGTACTCATCCTTCATACGATGGATTTCCTCTTCCAGTTTCATCTTGACATTGCTCATATAAGTTAACTCATCTTTTAATATACTATGTTGGGACTGGAGTTCTTCTAAACTATGCTCCAGGTACCTAACCTTTTCCTCCATTTTTGCTTTTACACAAGGTTCTTCTTGTGTATCTGCAACATCTATCTTGTTTTCTAAATTTTTATGTAGCACTTCTCTCAGCTGCTCCAAGTCATATTCACGCTGGTCAGTCTGAGCATGCATTTCCTCCTTGGCATTTTTCTCTGCCAAATGATGCTGCAACTGATTTATTTGATTTTGCTTTTCTTCATTTTCTTTAGATGATATTTCAATCCGATGCATTAGTTCTGACACCTCTTCCTGATGAGCAGTTTTTAATTTTTTAAGCTCTTCATTCAGATTTTTTATTTCATTATGGTAACACTGAGAGGTGCTTTTAATAGTTTCTTGCAGATGCGTCACTTCTTTGTTTTTGTCTTCATTCACAGCTTCCAACTGCTTGTTCAGACACAAAATTTGCTCCTCATAAGTAGATTTAATTCTTTGGACATCATCTTGTAATCTTTTAACTTCTTTTTGACTATCATTGTAACATTCAACCTGTTCCACCAGCTCCATTTGTTTCTTCACTTGTTCATCCAATTCCATCTTCAGCTTTTTTAAATCCTCATTGTGCTTGCATTGTGCATTTGCTAATTCACTCTTCAGAGCTTTTATTTCTTCCAGAGAGTCAATTCTTGATTGTTCCAGTTGCTTCTGTAATTCTTCTGTTTTAGCCACTGCAGCCTAAAGAAACAAGGAAATTATTAAATACTGGTAATTTAGCACACAATATTTCCAAGTAAACAGTTTACAATGATGAATTAGAAAATGTAGTAGTTCACAGTTTTAAAACTGCCATAACTTTTATATATCTAACTGTATCAGGACAACTCAATTCAGAAGACACTACACAGAGCATGAGAACATTTGCAAAATGAGAAAGGACAACTAAGTCCTAGATCATGTTTACCAGCATAATTTCACAAAATGGTCACGACACACTTCAGCTTTAGCAACTATTCTGAAAATGCATTAAAGATCAGATTAATTTTAGAGCATCAAATCCAGGTATCTGGAATATAACAATATTCATCAATTGCAAGCAATTCAGTCTTCACTTTATCATTAACTGAGATTATTGATATAATCTCAATATAATATAGGTGCCTTGGCTGACAGGCTCTTTCTTATGAATATCTAAAGGTAAGCCTCACATGAATATCTAAAGGTTTACGTTGTAAAGGTAAACTCGTGCTCCCATGGAAAGACAGAACTGATTGACTGAAGCCAATGTAGGCTTTTAATACACAGACTGAATTCCTCTTGCAGCTGTGGATCTAGACAGCATATATAAGATTTTTTTATTTATTACTATAAACTAGGGTGTACAGAGAAAATATGCTTTAATATATATAGCCTTTAGATTTTTAAAGATTTTTTAAAGAGACAGAACACAGGTAAGTGAAGAAAAAGATTAAAATTAGGTACACAACAAGCAAACCTGGAAAATAAATAAAATTATGAAATATTTCAGTAATGTTCTGTGGCTCATTTCCGTACCTCTGCTTCTTGCTTTATTTGAACATTTTCTTTTTTCAGAGCTATGCACTGCTGCTGACTTTCAGCTTTTTCCAGGAGCACCACATCCAGCCTTTCTGTGAGAGCCTAATATTAAATGAAAAAGAACACTGAAAGAAGGATTTCTTAACAATGGAAACAGTGTAGAAACTCACATATAGATTATGACACTTTTTGTCAAATAAACACATCAGTCAGCAATTTAAAAATTGCTTTCAGCCCAAATAAAACTGATATGAAATAGGGAGACTAAAACAATGATTTTGGGTTCTTTTAAAAATTGTACTTTTGATTACCAGGTGATGGTGGTGAAGTTCCCTTTTTGTAGAAAAGAAATCTCTATCCAAATTATTCAAAACAATTCTCTAACTGAGAAATTCCACCTCAGTACCAATTTTCACTTTCGTATGCTATGACCCGTATCTTGAGAAAAACAGATCCTAAAAGTATTTCTTGTGACATGCAACTTCAATTATATGTTTCTAATCTCATCAAATAATTGTCTCAGAACTTTTCTAAATGGCTAAAGTCTTTCTGCAATGGTCACTCCAAAATAAACAAAAGCTGGTCTAACCAGCCAAACAAGGAAAAGTCTTGCTGGGGACATTTGTAGAGTCACATAATAATTTGGGGGGGTGGGGACCTTTAAAGGCCATCTAGTCTAACCTCCCTGCAGTGAGCGGGGACATCTTCAACTCCATCAGGTGGCTCAGAACCCCATTCAACCTGATCTTGAATATTTCCAAAGGTGGGGAATCTACCACCTCTCTAAGCAACCTTTTCCAATGTTTCCCTGCCCTCTGTGTAAAAAAAAAAAAAAAAAATCTTCCTTATATGATCTAAATCAACCCTCTTTTCATTTAAAACTCATTATCCCTTTTTCTATTGCAACAGGCCCTTCTGAAGTTTGTCCACATCTTATAAGCTCCCTTCAAGTACTGAAGTGCTGTGGTAAGCTCTGCCTGGAAAGTGTACTACTTTGTACTATTCCTCACAGAACCAAGGGTGTTTTCTGGCAAGTGGAGTAAGGACATGGGGGGAGAAGGAAAAAAAAAGGTTTTAGGAAGTGTCTTGGACTCCTGCAGATTGATTCCATTCAATTTGAATAATGGTTTTCAAGCTATTGACTTTTTACCAAATTATTTCTGTGGATTTATTTCAGCTAACTTTACATAATACAATAGAAAACAATCACATATTCCTACCTGAATAATATCATCAGCTCCTGCAGTAGCTGCTTTAGATCTGAGTTCTTCAATTTCTTTCTCCAGTTCTTAAAATGTAAAGAAATGTTACAGTATGAATTGATGCTGTATCACAGTAGCAAATTTTAGTAAATCCTGTGCCTGACAACACTTCTATTCAAATCAGAGAAGTCTTTTATGTCACCAATTTTTGTTTGTTACTGAGTGATACACAGGACTAACAGAAAGAGAACAAATATTCAGTACTACTTCTCCAGTCCTGACACCAAGGATGGTTTCCTGAGGAAGCAAAACTTCCTGGCTTGGATAGAGGGACAACAGATAGAAAGTCTTCTGAAGATCATCCATCTTACCTTCTATTTCATGGTCAATTTAAATCAGAGGAAAGATACTCAGTTTCTACTGTTTCTCTAAAAATAGGCAGCAAGCAGAAGAACAAGATCTTATGAACAACGACACTGAGGAAAAGGCTGGTACAGCCCATTTCTGTATCCTTATTGTTTCAGAGGGCAGCCACCAGCAGTCAGCATAACTGTCATTCCAAACAAGGGGAAGTGACACCAGTCCAAGTAGTGGGCCAGTGGAGGAAAAGAGACTGCAGAGTGGACAAGGACAGCACATGAGAGCACAGATTTACAGGTACTTTTAGGTGTTAAGCATAAAAATTTGTTTGGTATATTTTACAATTTCTTGTTAAAGCAATAAATAATCAAACATAAAGTAGCAATCTACTTTAAAGAAGTCATTGTACTCTACAACAAACTAAACTCTACTAATTATGCAAAAAAATACCAGACATTCCTCCTCCCATTTGCTTCCTGAAAATCAACCTGCACCAATATGAGGAAGAGATAATGACAAATCCCACCTCAACTTTTCCACAAGCTACAATGTTCCATCATTCCATACTGTCAGACCAAAATTATTTTAATACCTGACAAAAGCAATTATTATTTTCTTCTCTTTCTTAATCAAATTACTTCAGTCCTTATCCTCCCACCATAAATAGCAAAATTGAAGAAAAATAAAATCTAGTATTTTTGCCTAGAATTTAAATCTACCTATCAAAAACACACAGTGATATTTGAAAAGGTCAGGTATTGTCAAGCATTAAGGCAGAAATTGCACTTTCCAGTAAAATACCTGCACATCTTGACTTCACTTTCTGTATAAGCATCATTTGCTTTTTTGCAAACTTGATGAGGTCTTCTTTGGGCAATGTGTCCAGCTGTAAAGAAAGTATATATCAGAGAAAACAAAAGTTTCCTCTAACCCAGAGGGAAATAGAAACAAGGCATTTCAGCATCTGACTTCCAAAAAGCTGAATTTTAGGACAAGAAACTCTTACCACACATTTGCAAGAAGTGTAACATTTCAAAGAAGAATAACAGTCTAAGTTACTGATGTTCTGTTATCCAATTCTGTTATTTCAATTACAGTAACAGAAACTACTACTCATTCTGTACTTTTCTGAAACAATTCTGAAGCACACAATTGGGCAGCATTGGTTAGGAAAACTCAGTTAGGAAGGATTACAATTCAGTAATACAATTTGAACAATATTTTGAAAATAGCATGCTGACCTAACACTGTCATTGTTTAAATTTACTTCCACTGTATGCAAAGATGCCTGTGTCCACTATGAAAAAGACTGCTGCCAAAACTGAATGCTATTAATAATTTATCAAATATAACAGGAAGTGAACATATCAAAAATAGATTTTTTCCTTGTGGTTTCCAAAACACTTAATCTTTATAAGTTAATTTTTCCTGTCTAGAAGAAATGTTAAAAATATCTTTGTCTTCCTATTAGTCACAGCTTGCATGCTAACCCTTGCAACTACTTCTATCCAAATAAATTAGGTTTGTGAGGACTGATTACCTTTGATTTGCCTGATCCTGGTGTGCCAGAAGATGCCACCATCTCCTGCCCAGCATCTTGAACCTACAACAAAATAAAGTACGCTTTGCAGTAAAAGACTTTTTGGTGCAAGACTACCAAAAGAACTAATTGAAAGTCTCCAAAGAGAGAGGAACTTAATATTGTGAAAGCACAAGAAAAAAAGCAAAACAAAATTTTTAAAACAACATGTATTTGTAGGATGAGTCAGAAACATAGTGGAAAAAGATCTACTGTGATTATTAGAACAGCAGAATGGAAAGCTCCCAATGTCCAAACCATGATTTTATGATTCCATTACTGAATGGACATCTAGAGCTGATACAGTATTGCAAATTAATTTTATTTACAAGCAGTTTCAAAAGCATGACTCACTATCTTGTTCTTAAAAGAGCCAATAAAAAAAAGAAAGAACGACAACACCACCGAAACAAAAAACAAACAAAACACCCAAACCCCCCCAGGCAACAACAAAAAACCACCCAAAAAAACTTGCAGAGAAGTTGCAGTTAAATCAAACCTTGAGAACTTCTGAACCACATAAGCTCCTAATCTTTTTTTGTTTCCTTCTTAAACACACTGGCTTATCACTACAACTGTTAGCCTATCAAATATATTCCAAAAGATTCAGCAAAGTCAGGGCTCATTTGGACAAATTATAACCCTTCTCTTCCTTTTTTTTTACAACATGCTAGTGCCCGCTAGGATTGCTGGCCTGACAAACATATCTGAAAAGGCTCTGCAAATTCTGGGCTCTCTACCTCCAAAACAAATGCAAAATGCCTTCTACTGTAAACTTCCACAGATCTATCCTGGGAGACTGTTACTTTACAGTGGTTTAGATGAGATATGCTTATGTATAGTCAGGAACACAAAGAAATGTATGCAGCCACAATGCTGCAAAGGAAAAGGGAACAGACGCTTCCAATATATCAGGAATAGCATTTCCAAGCCTTCACCTTTACCCTACTTTTTTTTCATACCATCTATCATATGTGTATGAGTATAAAAGTGAAGAGGTATATATATAAATATTTGCATTTTTATATATCTAGATGTTTGTCTGTGTGTGTATGTGTATGTATACACAACTAGCCTCACTTTTATTCTGCTACTTTCTTCATTCTGCCAAAAAACCAAAACCCTTATAGTAGAAACTAAGAAGAACCAAACTGACCACTATGAGTGAGAATGGACAATCACTAATAATTTGGACAGAACAGGTGATAAGGATAACAAAAAGCATCACCTTTAGAAATACGAGTTCAAGTACAGACCAAGGACAAAGGCAGTTATAGTCATCTATGTTCACATACTAAATGTTTGGGGTTTTTTTCTTAAGATAGCAAAAAGAAACTTATTAGAAAAAAATGTGCTGCATAGCATTAGGAAAAAAAGCTATACAGTTTCAGATTTTCTTAGCATGCAACTTTGTCAACATTTACACTCAGAATATTTTAGCACTTGGACAGCATAATGAATTCTAACAAACTGCATGTACTGTTCAGAAAATGACAGCTCACCACTCTCCATACTACAGCAAGGTCAGACGAATTTTCTTCTCACAATACTTTTACTCCTTTAAGCTAATACATACAGAAGCAGAATCACACACTGTGTAAAACAATGCATCCAGTTTTACTGTTCTGGTAACAGAAACCAGAGGCAGCTTATGTAGAGGGCTTCACCCACTTGAGTTAGAAGAAAAATTAGGAAGATGAGCTACCAAAAAACCCTGAACTTTTCACTGATTAGTTGCATCCGAGCTGTGAGCCAGCAGCTACTAAGTGTGCTTTTAAGCCCAGTACAATCCTGCATGGTTTCCAGTCCACCATTCTGAATTCTGGATGCTTCCACAGTTTACTGATACATATATATATATATGCACAAACACACGCATATTTTCTTTTTTTAGATTTTATTTCAAGCCTACTTTACCCGCTACACCAAGGGGTTTCCATGCCATATTTCAAGATGCTCTATGTATTTTAACTGCTATCTATCCCTTACTTTTGCAATAGCTTAACATACTCTTAGAAAGCCTAACCAATGCATAAATGCAACATCCTGCCTTTGCTGTGAACTGTGGCAGTAGTGGCCATAATGAACAGCAATTTTCTGAGCAGTGTGCAACTATCAGACATCACCAACCCTAAGTGTACCAAGTCACATCAAAACACATTTTGACTTGTGCTTGCTTCAACCAACAGTGGCACTGAACCTCTATTAGAACGTGGCACACGAGCAGCACAGACACTACGGGGAAAGTTAATGTAATGTGTGAACTTAAAATTCTCAATGTTGCCTTTGGATTTGCCTTGGTGTTTATAAAAGCTACAGTAGATACAGACACCTCAGGGCTTTTATTTGTTTGCGTTGGTAGGTGTTTCACAGCTGACGTCCGGTTAACACATCGGGTCACCTCAGTGGAGAAGGAACCCTTGTCCGCCCGTGGGTGCTGTCACACAGTAAACACTCGACGCCCTGGCCGTGTGTCCGTCACCCGAGTGTCGCTGCCCTGCAGTCAGCGGAGCCCGCTCTCCCCAGCCCATGCCCACAGGGCGACGTCCCCACCTCGTAAGCGTGAGGGGCACTGAACGAGCCCCCTGCAGCCCGCACCGGCGCTGCCATTTCCGCAGGGCAGAAGCAGCGGCAGGGCCCCCTTCCCACCCCCGGCCCCGGCCTCCCTCACAGCTGCGCCACCCGCGGGAGCTGCGAGGCGGCGGGCAAGGGTGTCCAGCGCCCCACGGGCTTCTCCGCCCGTCACCGCGGCAAGGGACAGGAGCCCGCGGCGTGGGAGGGGCCGGTCCGCACCACCCCCGCTCCCCCGCGCTGCACGCCAAGGTCATGCACCGCCCCCTCCGCACCCGCCCCAGCTGCGCTGACCCCGAGGGCTCCGCGGCCCCTCTGCCCAAGCCCGCCGCGTTACCTCCATGGCGGGGCCGGCCGGCTGCAGGGGCGGGGAGATCGCGGCGCCACAGCCGCTGCCAGCGCCGCTACATCCTCCCCGAGCCGCTTCCGCCTCCGTCATCCCGGCTCGCCGGGCTCGGCCTGTCCGTCACGGAGCGCCGCCCCGGGGCCGGGCGGGGCTGAGTCGCCGGCCCGCGGCCTCGGCAACTGAGCCCGCCTGGAGCGCGCGGGGGGCCGGGGAGKGGGTGTCTCTGCTGACCTCTTGTTCTCCGCCTTATCTGAAGGGGAAAGGGGAAGGGGCACAGCTGCAACACGAGTGCGCCCCGCTATTCCCTGTTCCTGAAGGGCGCCTCAGGGCAAAGCAGTGCTGCTGGCGCGTCTCTTGCTGCCGCCATAAGGAGAATATGAGGTGAAGGGTGACGTGCTCCGGCAGAAACGGAGCGATTTAAGACCCTGTTTTTAATACCTTGATGGAAACACAAATTGATTTAAATTATTTATCAAATAAATGCGGCGAGTGCCAGCAGAATGGTGCCAGACTTTTCATGAGTGCCCATCGACAGGGCAAGGAGCAATGGCCTTAAACCACAAGAAGTTTCCCCCTAACATGAGAAAAAATTTCTTTATTTAAAGAGTGGCAGAGCGCTGGCGCAGCTGCCCGGAGTCTTGTGGAGTCTCCCTCTGGAGACATTCAAACCCCACCTGGACGCATTCTTTGGCACCTGCTCTAGGGGACCCTGACTTGGTAGGAGGGTTGGGTGAGATGGTCACCAGATGTCCTTCCCAACCCTTACAATCCCATGATTCTGTACACTCAAAAATAGATATGAGGGACTACCAGAGCAAATAGCAGAACCTAGGTGTTATGGCTTGTAATTATATGTTCTAAAAGAGACTTCTTATGCCTCTTTGAGTAGGTGTTTGAGGGGAACAATGCCTACTTTAAAGGGCACACATTTTTCATTGTAACCATGCATGCACTTTGGTAGTGCCTGAATAATTTTTCACATTTCATGATAAGTAATTGATTTTTAATGAAAAGTTGCCTGGGAAAAACAATTTAGGCATATTATTCTGTTTAGGGTTCACTGGGTGAATACTGAATATCACCAAATTAATTATAATGTCATGAGAGAATATGTATTTTAATAAAAAAGGAGAGTCGTTTGTTGAAATGCTTGTCATGGAAGAATAATTGCGTTTTTCCAAGTATGCTTACCGTCATTCTTCTTGTAAAATTCAAATAGCAAATAGTGACAAAAAGCAGAAAGGTTCTTCACATATACCTAAGAAATTTTTTTTTTCCCACCTCCAAGGCATTCACTGTCCATTACATATTTCCAGATGTCTCTGTTTATGCAGCTACACAACTGTAGCAGGAGCACATGGTTCCATGCTCACGGAGGTTGCTGGCAAGGAGCACCTGTCCCTAACCAAAAAGCATGACAGTGTTTTTTCATTACTTCTATTATTATATTTTTAGAAGCTTCAGAGGACATTAAACAGACATATTCTTTCCTTCCCCTTTCACATTGGGGTACTCTGAACTGGTTACCTATGCCTGTGTTGCTCTGATCTAATGTTGGGATTTCACACAATTTCAATAAGAGCTTTTTGAGATAGAGTCCTTCCAACACCATTCCAGGGCAGAAGCTTTTCACCCCAAACTATGCCATACTGCACAGCTCTGTGCTTTGAGGTCAGCCTCCAACTGAATTTGAATATTTGGGAAGAACACTGTAGGAAACTAACCTTCTCTTTTGGGAAACCACAGAGAGAACAATGTTTCATGCAAATTTGTTCCTTCTGCCTATCTTCAGACAGTATGTATTGTGTACCAATTCTTGGGTCATCTCATTATTTAACCTACAAGGGAATTGATTTTGGAGCTCACCCAAGGCAGACACAAAACAGTGTCTGCAGAGGTGTTAGTACTGAAGACAGTGAGCTACCAGCTCACTCATTGCAGGCTTTCTGTAGCTGATTCTTGCTAGGGACCACTCAGCTCACCCTCCACTTTATGTAACAGAGTTTAGGCATGTTGTACATTTGAGATTGTCTTAACAGTCTTTCATTCTGATCCTGAATTGCAACAGCAATTGCAAAAAGTCCTGGTTAGGGAACAGTAGAAGAATTTTAAAAGTTTCTAGAATAACTATAAGAAAAAAGGTTGAGGACTTTGTTGATTGTTTCAGTTTGTTACAATAAAGTGCAAGTTGCTCTGAATTTTGTGGGGAAAAATGTTGATTTGTACCTGCAATAGTCAGATAAAGTTTTCTTAAGCAATTCATGAATTGTGTCTCACCTATCTAGAAGGAGACAGTAAGCTGATACATAATAATACGTGCAGCTAACTCAAGACAAGATAAGTGAGAAAACCAAGAGTAATTTACATAGTCCATATATCTCATGATTTTATTATCTTTGTAAAAGATAATTAATTCATATTTTTAAATAGCATTGTGTATGTAAAACAAGATTGCCAAGAGATTTATGGGATGTGTTGGGGCAGAGCATAACAAATTTTCAATTCTGCTTTCATTGAGGAGCCAAGTCTCACAGGGCTGTAATTAGTCTTTACATCAAGGTAGGGTACAAATGCTTGTTCACTATCATTGGAATTATTAGACCTGCAAGAATTTTCTGAAGAGCACAGAATGAGAAAATGCCTGTAATTTTGCTACTGGGGAACGTGTTTTCAGCATAAAGGAGGAGATGCTTTAAATACTTGCTACTGTAGAATCTGTCTTTACAGCAAATTTTGAGGGTTGCGGACTCTTAGTTTTGACCCACGCTGGGCCAGTCAGAGTTCTTGCTTTGAGCTGCTTCTGTGCCTTTTTTACATGCCAGGTTAATATAAAGGAAAACAACACATGAATTTATAGTATGTTAACTATTCTCCTCTGTTTGGAAATTTAAAGCACATCCCCCTGTGCAGATGAACTGCAAATTATTTGGCTGACTGTGGCCATTTTGTTGGGTTGAGGTTCAGTAGGTTCCCACAGGAGTGGAAGGGTACAGTGAAAAAAGTTATTTATCTCAGTACTACTTTGTGTATGAAGGATTTGGTTAGGTGTTAAAAAATTCGACTGTATATACAGTCCTTAATTCTAGTCTTAAAATGTAATAAGAAACAGAGGTGGGTAGTTTGTTGTTCTCACCAGCAAAAGCCAACAAGCCTTTTGATAGATTAATGTAAAACTCATGCAAGGAAACTTTTTTTTGCACCTGGTATGAGGTCTGGCTACGAAAGTCTGTTCTTTTGTTAACAGCACATGGAGAACCTTTAATTGCACACAGAGATGGTAGCAAATGTTGCTGAGTCATATTGGTACAATAACAAATTACTGTGAATCAAAAGGTCCAACTTTAACAAATAAAAAAAAATCAGTTACCTTAATTTTTAGCTGCCTGACCTAAGATTCTACCTATATTTATATTGCCTGTACCACATCAGGACTGCTTTCGACATGATGCCTCTGTCTCCACAGTCAGGGTAGATGGATATGATTCTATTGGGACCCTTCAGTTCAGAAAGCAGTCTGAGCTCACAAAGCTGATAGAAACCAAGTGCCCTTGCATCAGCCTATGCCAAAGCCCTTCTGCAAAAGAATCCATGAGTAATTTGCTTCTTTCACATTAACCACAGGGTGCTGCTGAATGATGGCTTTCCTGATCTACCTACACAGTACTTGGTCTGGAGGGCAGGCAGAGCCTTGTTTGTTATCCAGCCTAAGCCCATTACTTTCAGTCTGGCAGCACAGTTTGGCTGCATCTTAGAAGTATGAAGGGCTTAACTCTCACTCTCTGTGTGCCTCTAGGCTCACCTACAGCCTACACTGAGACCTTGCAGCATTCATTGAAAATGTGAGGGAAATTAAACCTTCAATCTAGGCTTAAAATATGTTAATGCACTTCTGAAAAATGCCATAATTAATAATTAACCTTGTTGTCAAGGTAAAACTTTATGAACGTGTTGATGTAAACCATTAATATAAAGTATGATATCCATATCCGGTATGGATAGAGCAAATTACATAAAATCTTCCTCTGCATGGTCTGTTTTCCTAACAAGAGAAACTAACAAGAGACTTTCACTTCAAGTATGAAGCAGATCATCTACAGTTAGATTAGTGGAAAGGAAAGCAGTATCCCTCTGTCTTTGAATGCTAGCTAGGATGATAGAACAGCTCACGTGCCTGTTTCTTCCTTTAATTTTTTTGGAGCTCTGTGCTTCTTTCATTCTCTTTCACAAATGGCTGCATTCCATGTGAAGGTAAAATGTCTCCCCTAGCTGCTATTGGCAGCCAAGCTCAAGGGGGAATATGGCTATTCTAAAATTAATACAGCAGTGTCTTTTAAACAGTCTGTATTGAAGCAGGAATCTTTGGTCATTCCCATGGGAGGATTTGTTTTGGTAGTTGTTAATGCAGAGCTGCAAAACAGAACCACATGAACATTTAACGTGCATTAATCAACACTGACCCTGAAACATTTTTTAGAGATGAATAACAAAGTTTCTGTACTATCAAAACCCAGCAGGGACACTTTCTTCTAAAAGAAGAAACAAGCAGCATCAAAGAAGTTGCTGTGGGATTGCATTAGCTAAACTCATACCAGTCTTGTTAAACTGACATTGAAGATGTTGCATCTGAGAAGGTTAGTAAAGCTGTGCATCTAGATAACTGGATGAAAATAAAGCATGGATGTATTTTCAGGACTTACGTCTAATGTATTTCTGTACAGTTTTATCTCCACAGTAAACAGAGTCATGTGTTTCCATCAGAAGTGTGACAATAGTTTAAATTATTTGAAATAATGTGGCTGTACACATACAATCTCCTTGTGCAGGTGCTCATTGATTTACAGTATCTTACATAAAAATATATTAAATCTCTTACCAACTTTTGTTGGTATTAGTAAAAAATCACCATGTACAAACACATAATTTAAAGCTCTTCTGTACATAGCAACTGTCAGACCTAAAGACACGGAAGTTAAAGGCACTCTAGATGAGAGCACCCTCCAGGCATATGCCCAGAAGCATATGCACAATTCTATTGACATAAAGTCTAAATAGACATCAAACCATGGTAGAATCTATGGCCTTTGAGGGATGCATACAACCCATTAACCTTTTTCTCAAATTTTCTTCATAGTTACAGGTCAAATAATTTTCACTGGTAACAATAAACTACTCCCTGTAGTTTTACACTAGTGAATATCTTGCAAATCATGATTGAATCTGTAAATTGATCTCAGCTATGGTGGCTTGAGAAGGCATAAAAAGCAGAAAGTCTCCACTTTTCTATCCTCCTGCCAGCTATATTTTGTCAAAATAGTTGAGATTCCTGTCTCTGAATGTATAGAAAGATAATATCAATAGCATAAGAAAAGCCACTTCTTATGTAGCCACATATCAAGTGTTTGTTTCTCCCCTTTTGTATTCTAGGACTGCAATCTGACCTGTGGTACTTTTTATCTGTTGTTTATAGCAGCTGAATTGCAGCTGGGTGAAAAGTTACCTAAGGAAGTGAGAGCAAAGGTGACTTTCTCAATGCAATACTATTCCCTTATAATATGGTGCCTCTATCCTTGCAGTTGCTATGCAACTCCCTTTTCAAATAAGGCTTCAACCACTGTCAGCATTTTGCTTTTCTGATAGTTTTGAGATTTCAAGAGAGGAGCAAACAGGTCATCTGTGTGACCTTTTGTACAACACTGCTCATAAAATGTCACCAAGCTCCTGAGTTAAGCATGTTTTCCATTTACTGATACCTCTTGTGGCACTGAATGAGGATTAGATTGACAAACTGTGCTGACTTACATAGTTTCATAGAGCAACCCAAGAGAGTGGAAATATCTGAAAGAGCAGGCAACACCTTTTCTTCATACTAGTGAGACAGAAAATCAAGTTAATCATAAACAAAACCCAAACAAGTAGCAGAAAGCTCCTCAAGCTGGTATTTAGCCTTGCTCTTGTTGTGATAAACAGCAGTGCCTCTGACAGATAATTTTTTCTCAGGTAGTCATTTTACTGAGACATCCTTTGTTTGTGGGCAGGAATCTGTGGACCTGAAGTTAAAAAAAAAAAAGTGTCACTAATGTAGTAAATACATGCTTCCAGTTTCAGTGATTCCTGCATTTTTGGGGAAAATTCTGTGGGCCAGGACAATGTAACTCCTACATTCACCAGGCAACTTTTTGTTTGTTTTCAAATTGATGCAAGGTATTGCTGCCCTTTATGATTGCATTCACTTTAGATACATGCTACCCTTGATGGCTGCATTAATGACTGCAATATGTGGATTAAGTAAGTAGCCTGAAATGAGCTTTGCATTTGACAGCTGCTCATATTGCTACGGCTTTTTAGCTTACTTTTAACTCCCCATAAACCAAAGAGAAAATATCCCCAGCAAACTTTTTTTTGTATTAAACTTGACTAAACTAGACTAAATGAGACTAAGATGTACTTTCCTTTAGCTGCTGTAATCTACATTCTGTTCCCTCTAACATTCAGAGTGCAAACTGAGTTAAGCAGGAAGTCTTTATGGCCTTTTTTGCATGCCAACTCCATGATGGCRCTTTAAATCCAAAAGTGGATTAGTAACAGTTGCCTATAATTAAATGGATTATGAATTGCTTTAGTTAATTTTGCACAAGCTCAAAGCAAGGCTGTAGTTATGGTACTAATGCTGAAACAGAACTGGTTTTTATTTTCCAGTGCCTGCCAGGCCCTATTGCAACTAAGAGCCTCAACAAGCTGTTTATATATTTGATTGGTAAGGTAAAGGAGAAGGCAATGACATGAAATATCTGATGAACACTTTTACAACAGTGAAGAGGGAGATGGCATTTGCAGCATTGACTCTTCACCTGGTTCATACCAACTCAGAATTTTCCAAATGTTACGAGAACATTATGATGTCCAGTTCAGAAGGCAAATGTGAGATGCAAGAAGGACTACTGTGCCCACAGCTATACTGTAAATAAATGCCTCTATATAGCCCTTCAGCAGTTTTTATCAAAGTAAGTAATGAGTGTTTGGTGTTTTTGGAAGTGTTGCTTTCATTTCAACAGCATTTCTTATGTCCAACTTAAAATGAGAGAAAATGAAATTTATTCTACATTGTGCACTTCTGTTCCTCTCTTTATACTTGACCACCTTTAAATTTATATATTGTTATTAATTGATTAATGTTCATACAATCTGTTGCATTCTTTTAACGTCTTTTTTCCTGTTGGCTCCTAGTTTCTGTTAGAGTTTGATTTGAAAATGCCAGCAATATCAACTGCAGTTTTACAAAAATCAAAACCCACAGCATCTTTGAAATATTTTTATTAATGCTGAAAGTAACTGTGGTGGGGGTGACTGAGAATTGTCCAGTGGAGTTATTTTCTTGAGGGAGATTTAAGCTTTGGCATAATTTGGGCACTCTCCCAATAGTGAAAAATCAGTGATGTGTGAAAGGAAGATCTTAGGGACACTGGCATTTTGTGAAAGAAAAGCAAAATATATAACACAGGAAAAGCCGAAGATCATAAATTTCAATTGCAAGTAATTACAATTCCATGCGAAAAACAAGGGAGGTATCAGACATTTTCTTCTTATAATCTTCATCAAATTTCTCATTCTGTGCCACAGTGAAATGATTCTTCCAGTCTGCAACGGTCCCTAAGAAATTACAATGGAAAAAAAGAGAAAAGATTGATTTACCAGTATTTCCTGAAGCTCATTCTTCACAACTTATTGGATACTTGTAATTCAATGCTTATTTCAAAATGACAGAATGACAACCAGATAGGGTTGATGTCAGTAACAAACCTCAGTACCTTTTCTCATGAATGGGGAAATGGAATGATCCATTATTCCTTGAAAGTCTTTAGTGTAGTTTGCCATGGGGTTTTCCTTCATTATCTCAAATGAGGTGTTATGGACTATTTTGTTTAGAACCTCCTGACTCAGATCCTTCTCCAGGAACTTTGCAATCTTCTGAATTTCTTGCTTTGGATTCTGCAGAAACAATTACATGGGATAAGACACAGAGCTAGGAAAAGCAAACAAATCAAAGATCATGTGAGAGCTGCAATTCTCACACAGAGATCAGGTTACCGTATTTACTGATACTGGCATTATAATACAAAACTGTTGCTTGAAGTTAGTTTCTGCTAGACTTACAGATTTCAGAGCTCTATAGACTTATGTTCAGTCTTTTACCTCCTTCATATCTTCATAGAAGAGATAGAGTATACGGTGCTTATCTTTTGCCTTCCACCATCCTTTTACGTGGTCATACCAGGAACCCCAGAGGACTGAAAAAGAAGTAACATCAGCAGATATAAATGCTGATTGTGTCTTTAACACATGTGGCACTCATGTTTGCCTCTTAACCAGTACCTATTAATTTCCAAGCTGGTTTTGAATCAGTATGGCTATGACAATAAGCACTGCTGTGCTTTGTGCTTATTACAGCATTTTTGCTATTAATCTCTCAGGTTTATGGATGCTCAGAACAGGATTCATGTGTAACTTTCAAGGGCAGCAAATGCAGATGTATTATAGTCAATGGAAACACACATTTCCAGGATTCATTTGGTCATCTGGACAAGGCTTGTCTTAATTAGCCCTGCTTTGAGCAGGGCAGGGGTTGGGAATGTATGGATACCAAAAATCCATTCCAGCTTGCATGATTCTATGATTCTACCTGGTTTCAATATTTGCTATGCTATCAGAAATACCTGCTTCTCTCAAGCAAGTGTCAAAATGATTAGCTAAGACAGAAGTGAATACATTCTATATGTTTGCACTGGGACAGATAGCTCCCAAGCTGAGCTGGTCAAACACAAGGCATAAGGTCTCCTTTGGACATGTGACTCTCATGCTGGTTCAGACAGTGATATCTCTGGGCCTGCATGGTGGCAAAAATATTAATGACTTAAAGAAGCTTTAATGACTCAAACTGTAAACTGCCATCCACTTGACCAGGTTTTGTTTCTTGCATATCCTGTGATATCAGCACCTCTTTTAGAAAGGGAAGAATCTGCTTCTGGGATTGCCTGCCCTTAGTTAGAGAACTGTCTTTGTTCAGATGCCTGATTTTTAGATACATTAATTTAGGTACAAAGACTTCCTTATCTCGAATTCACACTGCTCATTTCTATCCAAATTAACTCTCCACTTATTTTTTAAATTTCAAATTTTATCAGTTTATAGTAAGACCAATTCCTTTTCAAATGGCTTATTTTAATCTCAGAGAGAAGAGATGAAGCCTGAAAATTGTGATATATGTTTCTGAATTATAAMAGAATAAAGATCAGTATTTATATTTTTTCTCAAAACAGAAGCGTAAAGATAGATTTAATCCTTTGGGTAATAGTAAAAACTTGTGAATGAAGAAAAATTATGGCTGAAACACCTTCAGCAGATATCCTTCCACAGTGTCTGCACAGGATTTCAAACCATAACCGAAATTAAAAAACCAATGCCATGCATTCTTAAAATGATCAAAGTGTCATATACAACTGATTGCAGTTAATCACCTTTTCCAGTCATGAATTTCTCCACAAACTCCTCCCAGGTTCCTGGATCAGGCAATCCTTTATTCATCCTGTGGAAATGGTAGTATGACACCAGGTTGTCTTTTGCATTTCTTGCCACGTAGATTATCTTTATTGATATGAAAAGAGAGAGAGAAAGAAATTAACTTGCATATACAAATATAGATATTGAACATCTCCTGGAGTTTTCTCTTAGAGCCTGCTGGTAGAGATTTAAGAGGTTTTGCTTTGAAGCTGCCATTTTCTAGAATCCAGCTCAGGTAACCTAGTTGTGACTTTAGATTCCCACAGACTTCACACATTAAGGGAAAATATTTTTTAAGACCTTTTGATTTTCCAGCAATTCTGGAAAACGTACTCTTCCCTGGTTTATGTCACTTTCCTTGTCTGTGAGGTAGAATAGGGCTCTTCAGCCTTACCTTACAGTTTTGTTCCCAGAAGGATGGAGGCAGCAGCTGCACGGGCAGATGAGTTTTTATTGTCCGTGGAGATGGCATGGCTTCAGCTAGCTCCAGACCTGTGGGATGTTTAATTATGAAAATTTGGTCTCTAAATTGAACTAGCACTTCTTTCCTATGCTCACACATATGATTGAGACTGTGACTTTCCAGCAGTTCCCCTTGCATTGATAACTCATCTCCAAAGCACTTACTAGCAGGGTGACATATACAATATTACTCAAGCATCTTCAATGTTTCTAGAGAAAATTTGACCTGTGTATTTGAGTAGAAAAGATTTATGTCTTTTTGCTTTCTTGGGCCCATACTTTCTTTCAAAGGGATTATGATAAATACCGATTTCTATTTATCCAACCAAAGTTTTTCCTTTGCAATATTTGGTGGTCTCCTTCCACCTTAGAGGTAAGAAATATTAGTTTCTTTCTAGGGTACAAGAATATGACGGCTGACTAGACTTGTGGATAGCACATAAAGAGAAAGTAGGAGAATGACGGTGGATTTTCAGTAGCTATGGATATATGGGACTACTTGGGAATATCTGATGATATTTGGAGATGTGTTATCTCCTCCCCTTTCCCTTTTAGACATCTATCATGACCTCCATAATTTTTTCCCCGTCATCATGTATCATCCTCTGTCATCTATCATGTTTTGTCTCTCTCTGAGTCAACACAGTCTAGTTTAGAAGAGAAAAAGTAGCACTTCTGCAGAGCTAGTCAAGCTTTTTAACTTCAGATGTGAAAGTCTGACTTAACGATTTGTGTGGAAATGGAGCCCTTGCTGAGGGAGACTTTTGTAAGAAGCTGCAAGCCAGTGACGCCTGGTGGTTGCCTGAATATTCCATAGCTTGTTTAGATGACTAGACCATAGAGCTGAGCAGCAGTTACTTGAAACAGTACCAAAACCACTAAAAACATTATGCACCTCTCAGAAAGAGGTCCATGACATATGTTTCCTTCCATACAGCCTGTAGCCTCAGAATGGCATTCAATTGCCTCTGTGCCCCATTCAATTGCCATTATATACATATCTGCTGCTGGTTTAGATACTGTGGAGTATGAAGCACAGCTTCAGATACCACTACAAAACATCATGGTCTTCAGTAGCACCTGAAGCAATCCCATCTGCCAGCCTTGCAGCACCTTGAGTAGCACTAGATGTTTATGCTAAAGCACCTGATCTGGTCCTTAATAGCCAAAATGGTGCTTAGTTCAAGAACAAAGCAAGTGGGAGCTTTTCCAGGACATTTGTGGCATCAGCACTATGAGCTTGTTTTGTTTCATTTTGTTTAAAATACAGATAATATTCACCTGAGTAACGTGCAGACGGAGGCTCTGCCAAAAACCACTCGAGGAAAGGGTGGCGTTTGTAAGTAGTCTCACGTTTACACTTCTCAGTATCTCCATTTTGTTGAATCATATCCACTATCTCCTGGGTCCATGTGGTACCTGAAAATGTCAAGTGTTTAGATGTTTCCGTCCAGGATAGCCAAGAGTTTCTTCTATTAGGACACTGAAAGCTAGAAGGATGGACTCTGTGCTAATGGGGGAAAGAATAGCATAGAAAATAATAGACAAAATGGAAAAAGAGTATAATACAGGCAAAATGCCTAATTAAGCAACAAAGGCAATTCTCAAATCTCAATTCAGGAATTCCATTTTAGACAGACTTCTTCTTGCCTAAATAAATAAGTCCCCACACCTGTACTGAAAAAACCACTGGGATAAACTCACTATTGTAGGGAGAATATTATTTGCAGAGTAATGAAACTCCCTCCTTTAATCCCTCACAAAAATTCAGGTATTTTGTTTTCATTCTKAATTTGAGTAAAAAAATGCGATACCTGAACTTCAAGTGAGTTAAAATTTCATACAGTTTGAAAAGATAAAAAAGTGGAAGTATTTGCAAAGTTTCCCTTTGAAACACATTAATGAAATTCTGTACATTTCATCTGCCTGAGTGACTGCAACATTTGTGAGAGTTAGAGTATAGTGTATCTCATGTGTCACTTTTCTTTTATAGCTGTCATCTCTGTGTCAGACACATCTCCTCTGAGGTACTGTGGCAGGTCAGCTAGAGAACAGGCTAAGGGATAAATTGGAAAGCAATTTAGGCAGGAGATTCAGCCCTTCTTAAGATGCTTGTGTTGTGCATCTCACACAGATATGACATAATGTCAAATGGAATCCTAACTTTATTTATTTTCAGTTCAGTGTCTGGAAGGTTTTAATCCCAGCTGGGTAAAAGAATGTGGTTTTGCCTTTAGTATACAGGTAGTAAATCAAAAGCCTTCAGGTTTTACAAAAMTAATGGTGGATTTTTTTGTTAAAAACATTTTTCCCCTACTGACAAAAAAAAATAAGCCCTAAAAATTGCTGCTGATTAAAATAATTATTTTTTTATGATGATCAAATTCTCCCATATCTGTTCCTGAATCTCCAAAACTGTATGTTTTTATTCATACAGAATTCATATTGATGCTTGTTATTAATTGTTTTCTTGTGTAGTAAGTATAAAGGGTTTGATGAAGAGAAGAAATATTGTCCAGTCACTGTGTAAAATGCCAGATAGCTAATATTAATGGTGGTATTTTTCTTTGTTGGTTTGTTGACCAAAATTACTAAATTAATTTGGTTATTTTAAAGAATTAATCAATTTTCAGAAATTACTACTTGTTTACACAAAAAATCATTCTCCAAATACATAATATGTTTCATAGTCATACAGTTAGTTTCTATTATTTCTTARTAATGATCACTTATTTTTAGGCACTGTTAAATCACTACATATTGGTGGAAAACTCCTATTGTCACCATTAATATAAATGTCTGTAATCTCAGTTAAAGGTAACAATTTTAGGTCATTAGACTTTGGGTGTTTGTACTTCAGTAGTAACAGGTAGTTGTTGCATCTGCCAAAGAAGTCAGGAGTTACTAGTCACAGCTGACACAGCTTCATGTCTTTAAAATATGTCTAGTTTGGAGTTAAACAAATATCAGTCACAATTAAAAAAAAAAAAATCTCAATCCCATCAATAAGCACGATGCCAAACTTTTCTATTCTGTTTCCTACCCACACCAACCTGCTTTTGCATAGGTTGCAATGAGCACATCATCAGGCTTGGCTTTGAACTTCCACACTTGGTCCCAAATGCTGGCAGTTGGTTGTGTGAGGAGAACACCATCCAATTCAAATAACTCAGGTKGAATCATTGTCTCTTCCAGACTCAAATCTTTCATTTTATTCATGGCAAGAGAACTGCATGAAGAAAGGCTTAGAATTAACATGGCTGCTCTGAAAAAAAATCTGAATTTACTCATCTTGAGGTCTCTCTTATTGACAAAATTCCACGTTCTCTGATTTCTTTTTGTCATGATTTTTGCCATGATCTGGATCCATATATAGACCTCTTAAAGCTGGATCTCATTTTCAGAAATGTGTGGTGTATTGCTAGTGGTAGTTTTCTGTCTCTAAAAATCACTTTGTTTACTCAGATACAAGAAGAGAAAAAAATCATTATTCTCATATCAAGCACATTCATGTAAAATTCTGATGATTGGTATGAAGGCTTCTAAAGACAAAAAACAAGCAATCAGAGGTGTGATTCAAAAGAAGACAGAGAATAACAGCAGATAATGAAATCAACRCACAGGACCCAGCCCTTTCTTCGTGAAGAAAATAAACAGAGATGCCTGCTAACACCCTTTGTGCCTTATGCTCACAAAAATATTTACAGACCTCTTCTGTGTTTTGTTCCTCGATCTTGGCACTTTTGGAACTCTTTGCTATGTTTTGAAATATGTTGCCTATAAATACCCTGAACTAGATTGATCATTAACTAAAGGTTGTTAGACTTTAGTTATATGAATCAATCTGTTTTACAATAACTAGTTATTGTTTTCTGAATTTTTCCCAGGGAGACCTCTTAAGCATAACTTTCAGAGCTCCAGAGTCTGGTCAGAAGAAAGCTGTGCTTAATGGGAGGCTATAGAAATAATCTCAACTAAAAATATCATCCAGAAAAAAAGACATTTCAATCCCAACAACAAATATTGCAGTATTTTCTTTAATTTTCTTGTTTACTCACAGCAATTTCCTACAGATTCAGCTGAGCGGAGTGAGATGTTGGATTGGTGGCTGGGCAGTCACTAAAGAAWTTTTTTAAAAAATGAAGGAAAAAGAAACTTGCCAGAGAATTTTTCCTGCTTAAATGTCTTCAGTCCTTGGCTGTATTGACAACTATGCAAGAACTTAAATCTTCAGGCACAAGTAGGTTGAAAACTTGTGTGGGTAGAGATTCCATTCTTCCTATCAGTATGAGGAGAGTAAAGGAGGAAGTGCAGCAGCAATCAACAGCTGAGCACTTTTTCTGGCATGGTTTGTGAAATCTGTTTGAATCCTGTGAAAGAAAAACATAGGAATTCTCATGTAAAGAATGATTCTTTACTGGCAAAAACATAAAATGTCAGTGAATAGCTCCAGCAAGGTTATTAATTTGTCTCTCTAATTGTCAGCAGTCTTGGAATAATTAATTTTCTTCCTAATATCTAATCTAAATTGCAAAGATCCTGTGTGTACAGGCAAAGGAAAAACATCCCAAAAATTTTATTCTCTACTTCCCATCAGCAGGTGATCCAGCCATCTCCCAGAAAGCAGGGCTTCAGTCCACAGGTSGTTGCTGTATGTAAGCCTACTGCACTTACATTTACTAGCACTGTGGGAGTGCTATGGGGAAAATAAACTCCATCTTATGGATGGGGCRTTTCCAATTTCTCTGGGAAGCTTGTTCTACTGTCTCACTACCCTCACAGTTAAGAATTTCTTCCTAACAACTAATCTAAATCTACTCTCAGTTTGAAGCCCCCTTGTCCTGTCATTCTATGCCTTTGTCAAAAGTCTCTCTCCATCTTTCTTGTAGATTCCCTTCAGGTACTTCATGGCCACAGTTTGGTCACCCTGAAGCCTTCTCTTCTCCAGGCAGAGCAATTCCAGTTCCCTCAGCCTTTCCTTATAGGAGAGGTGTTCCATCCCTCTGATTGTCTTGGTGGCCTCCTCTGAACTCACTCCATCAGGTCTGTGTCCTTCCTGTGCTGGGGACCCCAGAGCTGGATGCAGCACTCCTGGTGGGGTCTCACCAGTGCAGAATAGAGGGGCAGAATCACCTCCCTGAACGCACTTCCCAGCCTCCTCTGGATGCAGCCCAGGACACATTTGGCTTTCTGGGCTGCAGGTGCACATTGCTGGGTCATGTCCAGGATCTCATCCATCAGCACCCCCCAAGTTCTTCTCCCCAGGGCTACTCTCCATCTGTTCATCCCCATCTAGCCTGTATTGGTACTGGGAGATGCCCCAACCCAATGTGGCACCTTGTGCTTGGTCTTGTTAAATCTCATGAGATTCCCATGAGATTTAACTCAAGTAACTTCTGAAGCCTGTCCAGATCCCACTGGATGGCATCTGGTCCTTCAGATGTGTCAACAGTACCACTCAGCTTTGTGTCATCAACACAGTTGCTGAGGGTGCACTCAATCCTTAATGAAGATATGAAATAACCCTGGTCCCAGTATGGACTCCTGAGAGACTTTACTTGTCACTGATCTCCATGAGGACTCTGAGCCACTGACCACTACACTCTGAGTGCTACTGTCCAACCACTTTCTTATCCATCTAACAGTTCACCCATCAAATCCAACTCTCTTCAATTTACAGGGAGAGATTTTGGTGGGGGGACTGTGTTTAAAACTTATGTTTACATAAGTCCAGATAAATGACATCTGTAACTTTTTCCTTTTCCACTGACATGGTCACTCTGTCAGAGCAGGCCACCATGTTGGTCAGGCAGGGCTTGCCCTTGGTGAAGTCATACTGGCTGTCCCTAATCATGTCCCTGTCCTCCACGTGCCTGAGCACAGCTTCTACACAGGCTGGTAGCTCCCAGGGCCTGTCCTTCTGCACTTTTTAAAGACAGGWACAATTTTGTCCTTTTCCCAGTCACTTGAGACTTCACCTGACTGCCATGGAGAGTGGCTTGGCAACTGCATTAGCCAATTCTGTTAGGATTCTGGGATGTAGCTCTTTGGGTCCCACAGACTTTAGGTTCGGGTTCCTAAGATAGTCATGAACCTGATTTTTCCTTACAGTGGAAGGGACTTTGTTCCCTCAGTTCCCATCCTGCTGTCCATCATCTTAAGAGAGTGGCAAGAGAAGTTGCCATTGGAGACAGAGGCAGAAGTCTTTGAGCACCTCAGCTTTCTCCTCCTCCATTGTTACCAGTTTTCCATCATTGTTTATTGTTGCAAGTTTACCTTCTATAACCTTCTTTTTCTGGTTAACATACCTAGAGAARCCCTTGTTACTCTTTGTGTTGTTTGCCATGTTCAATTCCATCTTTACCTTGGCCTTCCTCACCCCATCCCCATACAACCTGACTATCTCAATATTCTTGCCYAGTTCTTTTCTCCACTATCTGTGGACTTCCTTCTTTCCCTTTAGTCTGATCAGCAGTTTTTTACTCATTCCTGCTGGTCTCTTGCCTTTTCTGTTTGATTCTTGCTCCTGGGGATTGATACCAGATTCCATAAGCTCAACAATATGCTGACAATGTTAATTATTACTATGAAAGCTCATGTCAGGGTTGAAGCCCCAAAACAGATAGCCTTCAAGAAATAATGAGTTAAAACATAAGAATGTGAGGCGTTTGAAGAAAGCATAGCATTGGGAGACRCAGCATTGGGAAACACATAAAGCAATAAATCGGCTAAGGTATGAAACACCATGACAGGAAAAGAAGATAGRGATAGAGAATTGATAAGCTAAGCATGTTCGGAGCCAGCAAATGTCAAACTGACCCTAAGAGCTTTGCCAAGCTATGGGGACCAAGCCAAGTACACCGGGAATTGACCAAATTAGGGAAGGAGTTCAAAAGTTTAAGGAGGAAGACTCATCAGAAGACCACCGCCCATGATGAAGGCCACAGGAACGACCCTCAAGATATTCCTCAAAAGAGATGTCCCCGCCCACGCTCCGCCTACACCACGCCCCCTATGAATATGCATGCAAGGATATGATTATGTATGTGATATGATGTAATCCTGTATTCAAAAGTGTATAAAAGGCTTGCTCTGTTACGGGATTCTCAGAAATCCCTTTTGTGATTTCTCCAACGCGTTGCTAATAAAATACCTCCTGTCTATTGGACTTAAACTGAGTCTCTTAGGCAATTATTTTCGCCTTTTGGGGCAAAATTCGGCATCAGGGTGAACTGGGACCCTGTGAGCCTGACTAATAAACCATCCACATCAGTCCCAGATAGGAGAGATGTATTCCCTCATCGTCCCCACAAGGCAGATACAGGACAGCAAAGCCAGCAATTCCAGGGCAAAATACAGAGACATTATTTGTATTAACATGTTCACAAAATAGAGAGAAGCRGCACAGCCAACAAGCTGTGACCTGCACAGGAGCTTGCCATGTAATACCCTCTATAGCTACAGCACACTTAAAACAAAACTGCTGTTATCTTGAGCCCCATGTTTGGTGCCAAAATTGACTGTGGTGAGTTGACTTTAGATACCAGCTGCCCACCAAATTCCTCCATCACTCCCCTACTCAGCAGGATTGTGGGAAAGAAAATAAGAGGGAAAAATACCTTCTGTGTTGAGATCACGCAGTTTACTAAAGCAAAAGGAAGGGTCATGTATGTGAAAACTGAAAGATTTGATTCTCTACTTCCCCTCAGCAGGTTTTGTATGGCACTTCCTGTGAATCAGGGCTTCAGGACATATAGTAGCTGCTCTGAAAGGCAAGCAGTGTAAATTAGGAATGCCTCTCTTCCTCTTCCTTTCTCTTAGCTTTTATTGCTGASTAGACATCATATGTTATGGAATATTCTTTTGGTCTTTAGTCAACCACTTGATCTTTTTCTGACTCTTACACCAAGTTTTTCTTCTGAAGGCTGACAACACCAGAACAATTAATTAAACCACAACAAGCAGAGAAGGGKAAGGTACAAAATTTGAGTAAGGTACAAAATTTGTCTTTTTACTTTCAAGTTGTCTCGTAGGAAGATTTGCCATTTTCCTCTCTGTGTTAAGCCTGTGCTGGTTCTATTTGTTCTTCTCATACCTGGCAGGTCATTTACTGGTTTGTAATATTGCTCACTACTCTCAGTTGTGCAATCATCCTGATAATGCAGTAATCCCCAAAGCATATAATTTGTGTGTATGACAAAGAAATCCCAAGACTGCTTATTTAGCGTCTCTTTTCTATTGCAGCTGAGAATCTGAGTAGCCCTTGGACAATGCTCTGTGCCAGATAAGCTGCAGTGAGGTCAAAAATCACCGCCTGTAGCTTTAAAACTGCTTTTGAAGTAGGCAATGAGTAGGCAATTTCTCTGGTTCTGCAAAAGGGAGATGAAGGTGGAACTGGCTGGTCCAGGAACTGGATTTCTTCTCTGGAGCCATGATTTACWAGACCACTATTAAAAAAAGTCTCTGTAGAGAGCTTCCTCCAGGTTTCCATTCACCTTTTCCTGAGTGCAAACTGGTGGCTGGTGTTTCCTCCTCCAAAACACACTGTGCTTGCTTTATTTTATTATTGAATTTGATTTTATTTTTGCTTGTCTTTGTTTTCTTTTATTATTTCCATAGTATCAGACTTCAACTCGGATGAAGGCTACAAATCCTACGTCAGTATCAAGCACTATGATATGGTTTTAAGTCTGATTAGCTTAATATTTTGCCTACATCTATTGGTCTATATAATATAAGGTACTATTTCTTATAAATTAAAATTTATATTGGATACATTTGAATGAATGTGTTTCTCTGTTATGCTTCACGTTTATATGCTTCATATTACATTTCTCTTAAACTCAGGTCTCCCTCTGCTGGACAAAACACAATCTCTTTATTCCAAAAGATGTTAAAATACTTTGAGTTGAAAATTACATTTGATAGCTATTGCTATCCTTAGATACCAACCTGTATTCCTCATTCAGAAAAATGTGTACTTTGGAGAAATGAAAGAACACAGACCAAGGTGTCACTTTGAGGCTTCTTGAATTTTAAAASTGCATTCATCTCTTGGTGACTGAATTAAGCTTGATCTGACTGTAAGTCAGTGGGCAACCTTAGGCAACAAAGGCTTTTGGTACTGTGGGATACATTTAGACTCAATCACAAATACATCCTGCCTCGGGCTCCTGGCTACCTCCATATGCTGTGGAGAGTGATCCTGCATGTGTCTGTAAAATAGAAACACTACCAATCTACCAAACACTACCAACACTACCAAAACCACCAATCTTGTGATGGGTATTTAGTATTGGGTTCCACCCAGATACAGGTGAGAGAATTGTCACAGATATATTTATGCTGTAGCAAAGTAAGTACTAAAGGATATTGTAAGTGTAACCAGGGAAAGAATAGTCCTAAGGCTTTAATTAAGAGACACATTTAAGCACCATACCTAAGTGCAATCCCTATCAGTAAAGCATTTATGTTCCATTACCATCAAACTCCTGAAATTTCTTGGTTTTAAGTATTCTCTCTCCAGTAGAGTTTCCTCCAAGGAGAAGTGTTGGAGCCTACAGTGTGTATAACACTGACCAGCTCCACATATGTTGGGGTCACAGTAATATTATTATAAAATTTTGTTATTCTGGGCATGTATACTCAAGTGATAAAGTATAATTGGAATCCTGCAGCTTTTTAAAGTAYTTTTCCCAATAAAATATGCATATAAAGTGCTTTGTGGTTTTCTGAACCCTAACCCTAAGTGTAACCCTAACCCTAGGCAGAACAGGAAAAGCTGCATTTTTCTGAGGTGCCAAGCACATGAGTGTAGCCAGTAAGAAAGCTGTGGAGTGAGCAATGTTGTGGCAATGCTCTCTGCAGCAAAAGGCCTGAAGTTAGTCAAGCAAGATCCAGACTCAACTGTGGCTATCAATAAAATGGATTTTGAACTGCACATATTAAGTAATCTCACCTGCAAGTTGACATATGAGGAATAGTAACCTATATAAAAGCAAATGTTTATCTAGAAAAAACCAAAATTCTTTAGTGTAAATCTTTGCTGTCCAACCAAATGCTGAACAGAAGGTCTGAAAAAAAATTCTGTACAAATGTATAATTTCTAAAGTGTGTTCCAGAGTTCTGCTTCCATAAAAATGCAGAGTAATACACATATGACTTTAATGAGAGAAGAGCTAGTTTGGAATACTAGCTTGATGGGGGATTAGAAACTATTGTAATGTTTAAGGTTTAAAAATTTTACAGGCATGTGAAAATTCTGCAATAAACAAAATACTTTTTCAACTCTGCTTAATGGCATTTSTCATAGAGAAATGTCCAGGGAGTGTAAAGGAGGTATGTGAGGTTCTGGCTCTCTGTGTACTTTGTGTCATACTTTCTGTTCCTGTAGGTCCAGCCTTGTTCCTTGGGATGCTGAGCTACATGGTTGCACATCTCATCTGCAAGACAGAAAGACAAGAGCCAGCTGTCAGTTTTTCCTAACAAGAAAAGTAGAGTTTAAAGTCAAAACAGATATGAAGCAAGAATGCTATAGGAATAACAACAAAAAAAAAACCACCCCAAAAAACCAGTCATGTATTTGTGCTTTGATCTAAACTGTACAAATGATAAAAGTGTGACAGGATGGTTTCTGAGTTATTAGGAAGTTCTTATCTTTTAGCAATGTTCATTCTTCGTTCTTCTAGTTGTCTTGAAAAATATCTCCTAGAAAGTCACTACTGATGATTACATCTCAGTTCAAATCTTTTAAGTGTACCTTCACTAAAAAATCAAGAAAATATGGCAAATTATTTTTTTATAAATTTGGATGGGTGTCTTTCCTTAGATTGCTTATGTGTGACCTAAAACTCTTCTGTTGAATTTAGTGCAAGTTCATAAACTCTATGCTGTTTGCAGCTTTCCAAATGATAAGAAAATCCAGCAACATAGTAATAATCCAGTTTCATGTGACTTTTCTTTTTCAACTAGAATTATGTCAGATGTGGATTCCTAATGAAAATTAAAGAACAGAAGATGACAAATTAATGGCAAATATTTTACAAAGTAATGTCCTTATAACAACAATGGCTGAATTTCAAGGATTGGGGAATTATGACCATTAATATACATTTCATTTTAAATGCTGAGAAAAATTGCTTCTGTCACAAGAAATGACAGTCTTAATACCAGATGAACACACTTGATATTTGTGTGCTTAAAAGACAGCTATTTTTCCAGCATATTTTAAAATATGCTGTTCATCAGTGTCATTAAAGTACTATCATACTTTTATACTGTATGTAAGAACAGTTTCTAATGCTATCCAGTGTAAGAATAGTTTATTTTTGTTTACTTTAATGAAGATGTTTCTTCTAAAGAGCAACCAAGACAGGGAGACCTACATAAAAATGATGTGTGAATTATTTAAGGCTATTATACCAAATTAGGGATTTTTAATGTCAAAGAAATATTATGGATGCTTTGATTGCATTCATCTTAGTCTCTTTTGTATGCATTGAATATGGAAGCTGTCAAAAGTGTTGAAAGTCTGACAGATTTTTTGAGCTAAGTATTTTCTTTTTTGACAGAACAGTTTGGTTTCTGAGTCCTGCATCCTTGCTTCACTGAGCAAGGGATGCTGTTATGTTTGGCTTAGTTCATTTTGAAGTCTCCAATGGTCATAACCCATAAGCCAGAGTGACACGGGGCCATCAATCAACATGCAAAGACTCTTGTCTAAGCTTTGAATTCTTGACGCTATCTTTGCACATGATGTTCAGAGTTCAGCTTGTGGAATATCAATCATTTTTATCATGTGATTGTGAAGCTCTGAGATTGAGATTCCTGCTCACTTCTCCATGTTCTGAACATTTAACTGCTCTGTGACCTACCTGACAGCACTGTTCCTTCAGGCATGGTGTTTTCACATGTAAGAAAGCCTCTAAATGTTTTTGAGTTATACCTTAATTGATATGGCATTGAACCAATGAGCCATGACTGATCCTGGGTTTTGGTGGCTAAATGACCACTATATGATGGTGATTTTCTTCAGGCTGATCATTCATTTTATTCTTTCTGCTGTAGCTAGTAGTTACAAGATAATACTGACATATATGCCAAATTTAAAGTTTGGCAAATTAAAATAGTGAAATAATCTGCCTGATATGTACAAGTATCTGTACTTATTTCCGGGTTTTATGTAAGACTTTGTCTTTTGCACCCTTTCCATACAGTCAGCCACACAGATTTTCTAAATTAATTGAGGGAAAACAGAATCTCTCAGCTCAACTAAACTATTAAAGAAAACCATAACCTAAATAATACTGGTAATACTGTTGTCCATAGACTGGACCTGGATTTTGCCAACATGCTAAATTGTGATTTTGTCAAACCAGGAGGTTTGTGACTTTTAATGACCACTCAGTTTAGGGAATTATGAACCCCATATTTTACAATTTGACCAATTCAAGAAATTTATTTAGAAAATAAAAAAAATTCCCTCCCCATGACCTTCTTATTTTGTGATGAAATATAACTGAAATAGAGTTCAGTGGAAAATCAGGTTTGTAGCTGATTCAAAACACTCCAAAGTCCCATTATTTCACTGATTATGAGAACTTCAGCATATGATTGAAGCCAAGCATTTGTGTAATTGTTTTGTTGTTTGGGGGGGGGTCAAAAATTTGAGAATAAAACTCCTTATTCTTTTTTCCTCAAAGAAGGTTTTCTTTTTCCTTTTTTGCATAGCCGGTTAGTTTTAATAAAACTTTTATTGTAATTAGCCTGCCAAACATGACCAATGATCATACCTTTCTATTAGAAAGTAATTATTTTTGTAAACCACAAAGACTTCTAGATAACTGCAGCTACTTCTTAAGCTTGTTTTTCATCACTTGAATGACTTTTTTTGCTCACTGTGCTCTCCTAGGCTGGTCTCTGGTGTAAACCTTGTAATAAACTGGAAAATTCTGAGATAAATTTACAGGAATTTCTTGTGATTCACTGAGGGTCACAAAGCTGTGTGAAGAAGGCAGCTGCTGCTTGCTCCAGGGAGTTTTGTGGTTGGTGGTGAAGCTGTGGAGGGGCTGTTCCTGGGGGTCGGGATGGGCTAATCTGGGGCCAAAATAGCATAAAGGGTTATGTGAATTTAACTGCCTAAGCAGTAGGGGTCTCATCCCCTTGGACACCCCAATCTGACCCCCAGTTGCTTCTCTACAGGAAGGGAAATCTCCTGTGAGTCGGGTCTGTCAGACATGGGCAAACATCTTGGAAATATGCTAAATTAGCAGCTGATTTGCTTGAGGGACTCTGTGTATGTAAGTCAGTGATTCCTTAGTGTGCAAAGACAGTGGACACATCCCAATGGATGTAGGAAATGCAATTCTGTGTGATACGTATAAATAAAAAATGTAACAAACCACCTCAGTTATTATCTAAAACTGCGCAGAGTCAGTTTCAAGACTTTAGCACCTGAAGCTGCTGTCCCAGAACAGCCAATGCAGGAATAGATGACTGGATTAACTCGTCAGCTGGCAGCCAACATGCAGCAAATCTAACTCAGAAAGTAAGGTCAAGAAACACTCATGAGAAGCCTTCTCATACTTATCAGAAGTGTGAACATTTCACGATACAAATGCAGAAGTAGGTCATAAATGAACGTTTATTTTTAATGTTAATGCTCACTGAAAATTTGAAACTGAGTGACCACCTCTATTTAAGCAACTGATGTTGGCAAGGCTTCCATCAGTATTTTTACAGGGATAAATACTTAAACTTTGTTGTTTTACAGTAGGATTATATACTATGTACTATTTGCTTCCTTTTCCAGCATGTAAAACCCAACAGCACTTCTTATGAACATTCCTAGTGTGTCTCTAGATCTCCCACATGTCAGAAGTGGGTTGGAGCACTATCATGAGGACTGTTGCAGAAAGAAGCATTCTGTCTAAATTAAATCCAGGAACTACATCTCGCCTGATGTCATCTACAGTGACCTGAGCACCAGCCAGCTGCCTTGTCCTATCCCTGGTATCTGCAAGAAGGTAACTCAGTTGAGGGCTGCTGAAGAGACTAGGTTTCTGTAATATATCACAGTTGGATATGTGATACTAAATCCATAAGCAGATTTTCTTGCTCTATTTATGTTGTATTTTGCTTGTAGGCTTATTTAAAATCCAGTGCTGAGGGAGTACAAAATTAAGTAAAAGAGAATGAGAGAGACAAAGAGATTCCTGGCCCAGCAAATATAAGCCTGCACTCAGAGACTGAATTACACTCATGGAGGAAGCCAGGTCTGCAGTAACCCAGAAGCCTCCACGTGCCCTGGATCCCATCATCCATCCTGCCTCCATCCCAGAGCTCGACCAGCAAGGCTGCACCAGTGAGTGCTTGTCCTTGGTCCTTGGCTGTGCTCCCTAAGACCCATTCAGACTGACTGTCCCTCAGAATTGGAATGTGGATAATTCAGGATTCTCTTGAGCCCAGGGATCTAACAATGATCCTTAGCATCACAGTCCTCTGCCTTGGGAGCAGAGCAATGGAGAGCTAGTAGGGAGCAACCAGGCATTGCAATCAGCACAGAGCTTTAGGACATCAGTGACAGGATCACTCATTTTAAAGACTTACCACATTCAAATCCCACCTGTAGATGTCTCCCAGTAATAATACTATCAATTTGTGGCAGGCATAAAGACTACATGTGATTAAATTCAGTGTGGAGAGTGTAACTGTACAGTAGTGTGATTTTCCTTGTGTTAAAAAGTCTGTTGCAGCCATGTTGTGCATTGCAAAAAATAATCTTACAAATAAATTAAAATCTTGTGGTTTTGCTCCAGAGACAATGCATTAATGTTAAGAGATGCTGTCATGTGTATTTATTCATCTCAAAATATAGGTGTTTATGTGTATGTGTATAGTCTTTTATGTAACTGTGTACATGTATGTGTGCATGTGGTGTATGACTGAAGGATGCCTCAGGACTCCCATTGTGCTTACACTCCAGACATAGATATTCCTGCCAGTTCTGTGTTGTAGTTCAGAATAAGATAAAGTACAATATCATGCAATTTACATGTAAACTACAAAATGAAAGGAAAGGAATTATAAGCACATTTTCGCCTCTAAGTTCAGCTTATTTCTTGGTATCTTGTCAAAAGGATTTGATTTTTCCTTTCTTGGTAAAAACCCACTGTGCTTCAGCAACTAAATGATTCAAACCTGTGCAGTTTGCTTGGGGAACAAGAGGCAAAAATGTCCTTTGAGCAGTGCTCTGTGAGTGCCCAGAAGTGTTCCAGTTAGTGGATGACTGTCCTCACTGCATATTCACTTTTCTCACTGTAAAACCTAATTTCATATTATTATTCTTGTCAGTTGGTCACTCATTCAGCTCTCTTATTGTCTCTCAACAGTGGTGGCAAGCCACAGGAGCAATCACATCCTCCAAGATTGAAATGACATGTTTTTTGTTCCAATAAGAAGGACTGGCTGATCTCCAGAGCTTTTCTGTCTCTATCTGCTTTTCTGCCAGAGCTTTCTCTTGCTTGCGCTCCTCCTCTGCTCTTAGATCAGTGCAAATACCTTCATAACCATGGAGCTGCTTTCAATGCCTTATTATTTCATGAATTTACACCCCCCTGCTTTCATTTTTAAAAAGCTCTTGAATCATGACATAGGATGCTGGGAGAATTGATATAGGAACTTGATAATGAGATGAAGACTTCCAATCCCAAAAACTGCAGTGCTGCACCAGGCCCTGATGGATTTGGTACAGACAGCAAGCACTGCTGGTTGACTCTGGCATGGCTGGGAATACGTGTTTGTGGGCCTGCATGCAGCCAGGACAGATAGTAGATGTTTCTTGTTTCTCTCAGTTCATACAGCTTCCTGTGCCAGCTGTAGCCACTCATCAGGTCCTAAACCAACCAGCCTTCTCTCAGACACTTTTTTCTTCCAGAGCAATGGGTCTCCTTTGAAGCATGAAGCTTATCCTAGAAGAGTGCTCTGATGCTCTCTGTTGGATTAGATGTTGAAGGGATCACCAGCACTTGAGAAAATCCCATGCTAGTGGGGTTTAGGAAAATGTGTTGGCTAAAATTGCATACCAGGGATGTAAGCAACTTCCACCACTCTGAAGGAGCTGCCTGGCTCTTCAAAGACTCTCTGGCTGCCAACAGAGGCCATCACACTACACGTGAGTGATCAAAACCTTCCTGTAGATGTGGCAGTAAGCTGCAAGACAAAATGATCACAGCTGGCCACTAATGAAGTGTGTCATGTTTTCTGGAGAACAGAGGGGAAGACCGAGGGACAGATGTCTGGTGGTGCTGAGCACACTCAAAACTGATCAGGAGCTGACTGCAAATGTGCTTTAAGTACACATAAGACTATAAAAAGGCAGTTTTTTTAAAAAAAAGAATGTGGTACTATTAATCTTTTGATGGAGTTATAATCCATAAATTAAGATAATACTTTTGGAGCATATTTCTATACTTTTGATACCCTTAACAAAGTGTTGCACAGAAGTCCACAAGTTGTTCAAAGAATTTGTTTCTTTAAAAATATAAGCAGGAAATATTCACTAAAGGTCCTTTATTTTTCTTTTGAAAATTGTTTCCTTATCAGCTTCTTTGTACAGTCCAAAAAGTGGTAAGGCAAGCACCTTTCATGTTTGCTACAGGCTCCATTGATAACCCATGTTAATCACCCAAGATTGATTAGCACAGCTTAAGTTCTAGCTTTAGACACTCCCTGTGTCTGAGTTTCTAGAGTGTAAAAGTAGAGCTGGTATACAGGTTGTTAAATTAGCATTATTTAAAAAGTCCAGAAAGAATTTGAGGTTATAAGTTGTGCAAAGTTTATAAATAATTTTAAAACATAAGAAAATTTTTGGATTCCTCAATACTAACTTGTTAATGACTTTAAATGCTCCATTGTCGATTTGTTCTAGTTCAGGCAGTGGAGTGATTTTGCAATATTTATATTTTCTTCACATAAGAATTAAAGTTTTACTTCACATACTCTTCCTTATGCTTTTTTTTTCCCTCCCATGCATGATTCTGAATCCAGAATATTTCTGGGAGATTCCTTGGTAAATAACAGACAGATACTTTTTCTTTGGCAGGTAAGAGGCAGGTACTTTTAGAACTATGTTTTTTCTTTTTCCCCTTGATCTCACTCCTTGCTCTACAGGACTTTGAGGACCTGCAATTATTTCTACCACCATCGGAGAAATCACTTAAAGGTGAGGATTTGCTTAAGTGCTTTACTGATTGAGCTTTTATTGTGCTGGAGGGTTTCAATTAAAAGAAAAAAAAAGTCCCTTGTCTCTCTCATGATTCAAAACATCTAAAGAAACTGAGCACCATACCGAGAAGTTAAACCTTTAGAAAACATTTTGTGAGGCATTTTAATGAAACGTGAAGGGTACTTCTAAAACCCTTTAGCATTCATCAGCCCTTGTCTCGTCTATCAAAACACCCAAGTTAATGGGAAACGGGAACAAAACCCAAGAAAATCAAGGATCCGGCAGCTGGCTCCGGTAGATGGCACTGCTCTGAATAATTTGAGCAGGATCCAGCGATTTCTGCAGGATGCTCCTGCCCCGCACCTGGGCGGCGGCTCTGAGCCGTCTCCAGGCGCCGTCGTGAGAAGGCGTTTGCATTCTCCTGACAGATTTTTGCTACATTTTGTTAAAGTAATCAAGACTTTGTTGCTAGCGAGAAAAATAATTGTACCCACTGCTGTAATCGTGATTTGCTGGCTGCTGCTGGTAGCTGTTGCTTCACTTCGTGGTAACTCTTCCCTCTGCCCGTTTTGGTTTTCAGCAGATTCAGCCTTCATTCTCTCAGGTCACTGGTGGTGCTGGCAGGGACGGGAATTCCCTTCCTGATACCCTCTGAGCTGCTTTGAGAGATCGTGTCTCTGCTGGGGAGTGAGTTTGCCTTTGGGTGTGCATGTGCTGCTGATTTGCTTCCATAAAGGGAAACAGGCACCTAAATGCTCCCCTTGCAAATGCCCTCAGGGACTGGGAAATTTAACTTTCAGATAAGTTACTGCCTAGAAAAATCTTTTGTCCTTAATTAGAAGCTCAGGCTTCCTTGAATGAGAGTACTGTTGTCATTAGACTGGACACGGTGTTCACATTTGGGATGAACAGAGTTCCTTTTCTGTTTTTGTTTCCTACTTTTATTGGTGAATTCCCTTCTCAAGTTTGGTACTTAAATCACACCACTCTTCTCAGGTTAATAAGCAGGGACATTTTTTTGCATCACTTTTTGACTGCTGGCTTTGGCAATTGCTCTGATTTCTGCGAGGGGAACTGTGAGTGCCCTCAGTACCTCTGAGCTGGAGGGCAAGTAGGCATTAACACGAGGAACAGCTTTGATATGAACTGCTGAAGGGAGTTTCCTTCCTAGGATTCTGTAATTTCAGGGACCTAACTTTTAGTTAATTCTTGTTATCAAGCAGGTGAGAACTCTGAAAATAGGTCACTTCCCTTTTCTTCCCCTGGGTATAGCAAACCACAAAATTTCTGGATCCTTGTGCTGGAAGGACCTGAACTTTTTCTTCAAGTTGCCACAATCATCTGGGATGAACTGTCTCTACAGGGTAGATAATTTTCTTTAGTTTGAGAACAACATGAGGAGTTCTGGTCTTTGTTCACTTCTTTTGGACCCAGTCCTCTTCAGCTGGGAAACAATTGCTGGTTAAAGTGGTTTTTTTTT
>JACDOX010000223.1:938919-1098721 GCA_014549065.1 Cardinalis cardinalis | reverse complement strand
GCTGAGGAGGAGGACACGTGCAGCTCTGTCCACAGGGGCAGAGCTGGGGGGTCTGGTCCTCTTGGGAGCCGTGGTGGGCGTGACCCCAGGATGGTAATCTGTGCCTCCTCGCTGCTCCACGTCTTGCGGCTCAGACGACTGCTCGCTCAGGGTGAAGGGGGGGGCGATGAAGGTTCTTCCCTGTAGGCTCAGCACACTGTGCCTCACATCCGGACACCACTCCAGTTTCTCAAATCTATATTGGCTCGCTGTTCTAGGGGTCTCTTAGTGTTGGGGTTGCAGCTTCCCATGGCATGCTGGACTTGTTAATTTGCATGCCCCCTCCTTCAGCTTGTCCCCTTTCTCACTATCTAGGGGGGGAATTTCCACCCATTGAGCCAGCCTGGCCAGGGCTGTTACTGAGACAAAACAGAACCGTTGACGACAACGACTTGTAATTAACATAACAGAAAACGCCTAGGTAGAGGTTTGAGTCGTCTCTGTAACCCTTTCTCTTCACAAAAAAAACCAGGCAGATTTACTGTTCATAACAAAAACAGTTGTTGCAGCAGAAGCGCAAAGAGGCCTAGGAGTTCACTTAAGACTATGTGGGTCTGCTTGAAGACTATACAGTGGTAKTTTGAAAAAGCTGCAGGAGATACTGTCCAGCACATGGACTTCCATTAAGATGTAGAAGTCTGCAGAACTGAGAGTCCTTGGCTCTCTTAGGAGGAAGTCCTATATCCACCCCGAATGCTTCAGAGTGCTCCTGTGTCTTCCTGGAGGTCAGGGCAGTGGTGGCCACTCTTGTGGGAGATCTGCTGTAGTCGAGGTCCTGAGATTCCACGGTGGGAGAAGATGAAGAGGAGACTGATGTGATATTTGTGGAAAACCCAAGCTACACAAGGTGAGGAAGCAGTGACAGCTGAAGACCCAGTGAACAGAGACTATTGAGATAGAAAAGGCTGAAAGGTTGTGGCTTCTGGCAACAAAAGATCACAGATCTGCTCCACCTGTAGTTGTTCAGTTTCAGAATACATATAGTATCCTAAGCACTGATGAGGATCAACAAGACCCATCAGAGTCAGCTAAACCTGAATTTAGTGTTCACACAAAAAGGGGAAAATGAGTGATAATGTTGAGCAGCACTGTCTCACACTGTGGGAACAGACAGGTTCTTTTAAGAATCCTTGCTTGAATGAATCCTTGGCTGGCCACAGATTTGTAGTTATATCAGACCTTAGCATGAGCTCTGTGTGTTAGTGAAAATCTGGAAAGGAGTTGAGTGAACAGTCACAGAAGATTTTGCCATCCTAAATACCTCATGTGCTATTACACTTCCCTGTTCCATAGTGGGTGGCACTATACTCTGGCGATAGTGCTGTACCATGAGTCAGGAGTAATGGGTATCAGTCACAGAAAATTACTGGAGATTCTTCTTGTGGCTGATCAAGGCATGTGTTTTCTGATCTCACCTGATGTCTCAGGAGTTTTATTGCTTGGTAGGTGCCAGGATCTGGGATTGTTGCAGATGCACAGCCAAGATTTGTCCAACATCCTCACATGGACCTCTTCCTCTTTCTCTTCCTTGTGGGTACCCAGAGTACTACTCTGGAGGTAACCTGCTGCATATAAAGAGGAACTACCGAGGTTTAGGGATGAGGGTGATGGGTAAGGAGCTGAGATCTTGCCTTGCCAGTCCTGGGAGGAGGAATGATTGGGTAGAAGTGGACTGTATGGCTTCTCTTGAAGATGGGGCTTTGGCTTCTAGGACTAGAGAAATGAGGGCTACTCAGCAAGGATGGAATAAATCTAACAAAGTAGAACAAGAGTATCTTTACAAACTAAGCCTACTGATCTGCTGAGGAGACTATTAGACTGGGTATGGAAGGTACCATAACCTGAATATGAAAGATCATAAGGGGCAGAGCAGATATGTTTGGGGGATGAGCCTGACAAGGGAGGTTTTTACCCTTCTATAAATGTAGCAGGACATGGGGTCTGTCTCTAATGTCTGCGCACAAAAGCATAGAGTATGGGGAAAGCAGGGCAAATTAGTTGCAGAGATGTGATTCACTGGGATTGTGCAGGTGTGTTAACACAACTCTTCTAAGTGGAGTGCTGCACAGGATGAATAGAGGCTCTTCAGGAAATACATTTAAAAAATGAGGAAGAGGGATGGTAGTAGATGCTGTCAACATAAGCCTTTACATATAGCTTTGGACCAAGTCTCATTAAAGACTGGTTGTAACATTAAATTTAAGAAGGATTCAACAACACCCTCACTGAAAGAAAAAGGCTTTATAATATATTTCCCTTTCTGTTTTGTCTTCACCACCAAGAAGAATGAAAAACTCCTCAGAGAAGTGTTGGCACACTGTTTTTGAGGGAGATCATGTTAATCAGGCTGCTAGATCCCATGAGTTGGGATCATGCAGTGACTTGGACTGTTGAAGTGCCGGAGAACTGGAGTTAAGGGGCTAAYCTTAGAGAGGAGGAAAGGAAGGAGTCTCTTGTAGCTGCCAAATAACACCTGACAGCTGGACTTCACATAGTCTTCTCTTGATGGAGCTAGACCTGGGTCAGGCACATTTATGTGAATGCTTATGCTATAAGTGGTGTCACATATAAGGAACCTTTTTGATGTCTTTTCTCTATCTTTGGCTGGACTCCTAGTAAGTGAGAAGGTTTAGGTATGTATATAGAATTAGAACTTGCAGTGCTATATAATCTGAGTGGCATTACAGACCACTCCACTGAAAGTTCTCACCAGGATTCGTTAAAATGATGCTACTTTCTGGCATTATTGAAGTGGAGTTGCTTATCGTTTACTTTTGTATGGGTGTGTCCATGCATGTGCTAAAGCAAAGGAATATGAATGAAATCCAAATTTTATTTGAAGCTTGATCTCTGTTTCTGACTTTCTGCAGACTTCTAATGCATGTGCATGTATTCGCATGAATTTAAAAACAAATACAGTTTTGGTATGGAGTTCTGGTACAATGCCCCCCACACCCCCAAAAAGGGCAGACTTTCCCTTTGAAATTATTTTTCCATGTTGCAGTCATTTTTCGTTTCCTATTTTTACAAAGGTTGTGGATATTACCAGCAGATTGATAATTTTCAAAACCTTGCTGMGACTATGAATGTTGGTGCTGATTCTGCAGGCTCCCAGAACATTTCAGTTGCATAAAGAAATCTCCATGGCAACTTTTTCTAGGAGGATGTGCTGTTAGATAGTGAAGTTTTATGGTTGAAGGAGCAGATGTTGGAAAGCATTCCGTTTCAGCGAGGAAGGCTGACTGCAGCTGACAGTGTGGCCAGGAGTACTGTGGCTAAGGTGTTGCACCCTTGTGGTGAGGAGTAAGAGGAGCAGCTCACCTCCTGTCTGTTACCAGTGTTTTTGGCAGCACAGGCGCTCCCAGCACTGATTGCTGAAGAGACTCAGTCGGTCCCTCAGGCAGGCAGGGACTGTTTCTGTACTATCTGGACGTTTGTAATTCAGGAAGGAAAACCAAGCAGAAAACCCAACTGCAGGGTTTTGCATCATTAAGTTTCTGCCTAAGCTGTGGAGCAGTTTTAAGTGAAGCCCGAATCTTGGTCAGCGATGGCAAGCGGTGGAAAATACCTTGACGCAAACTTGTTTGAGGGGAACCAAGAGCTCATTGTGGAAGCCAGGGCACTCGGTGTTTGTTTGGAAGGTGTGATATTCCTGAAGTCCAGTAGGTTTTCTCGGTGCTTTTCCTTCCCAGGAAGTGATTGTGGAGAGCCTTTTGGGAATGGTGCCATGCTGTGTGCAGAGCTGCCCAGCACAGAGTTGCCGCAAGCTTGCCAGGGGCTGTGGTGCTGCAGGAGTGAGCCCTGTGGCTGCAGGAGTGTGGGCTGCACTGCCCTGCTCATGGAGCCCTTTGCACTGTGCTGGGTGTGCAAAGCTTTTGTGACATTTCCTTGGGTTTTGAGCTGTGAGCTTTGAGGAAGGGATGGTAATGTGTGCTGACAGAAAATGAGGAACGTTACCTTGGCAGCACTGATTTGTCTTTCCTCTTCTTTGCCTTAGCTTTGTTCTGGAGGGAAAAGTGTTGAAAGTGTGGGAAATCTTCCGGTCTCACACTGTTATCTTATTTTCATGATTGTGGCTTCACTATGTGATGTGGCATCGCATCATGTGATACTTCTAGCCTTTTGACACAAGAGTTGATTTTATGGGGTCTTTGGAGTCTATAAAAGTCATACAGTTTTCCTGCTGCAAATAAGCCAAGCCAGTGCAGCTGCAGAGCTTTCAGTTCACATATTTTTCCTTGGCAAACTGCTATATACTTCTACTACAGTAGAGAAAATTAATGTTTTTGACTTCTGTGCTCTCATTTCCTTTTTACAGTAGTTCATTTCAATTTCCTAAGGGCTGATAATGCATTTCTGGAATTAATTCAAATTCTTGAATATAATGAAATGGATTGCGTTGCTTGCTCTGTAAACTGGTCCTTGATTCATTTGTTATCTTGAGGTAGCAGGCAAAATCTGTGTCAGTTTGCAGAGTTGTCTTTCTCAAGAGGGGGCAAGGGAGGAATGTGGCATTTGTTAAGGTTTTCAGAGTTTAAAGACAACAGCTTTCACTTCCTGTCTTTGGTATCAGGGCTGCTTCAAACAGAAGTTGTGCTATTGGTTATAGGGAATTTGGATGAGATGTTGGATTGTTTTGGTTTTTTTACTTACCTGCAGTGTGGTCAGACCCTGGAACAAGCTGCCCATGGAGGCTGTGGSACTTCGCTGGTGTTCAGGACTTGACTGGAGAAATTTCTATGTAAGCCTGTTGGAGCCTTGCTGTGAGCAGGGCCCTATGCTAGATAAAGACTCATACGCAAAGGTTCTTTCCAACCTAAATTGTTCTGTGACTTAGTCATTTTAAGTTTTGATAATCCTCAGGAGCAAAGAATCCCCCCCCTCTTTGCAGGCTTGACCAACCACAGTGGTGAAAAATTCTCATGTGTCTAGTTGGAATTTCATATCTTCCAAATCATGCCCATTATTGTTTACTTCCAAACTGTCTCTGTTTCTAATATAACCACTCTGTTGAGGACAGGAATACGATTTGTCTCCCTTTTAAATTCTGAGTCTTTATAAACACATTCCCATCATCTTTTCCATGTATGTCACATGCTCCAAGCCCCTTGCTATCTTAGCAGCACTTCCTTGTAGACACTAACACAAAGTGAGGAAAAATACTGAATTTCTAATTAAAAAAATGTACAAAAAATCAATAAACTCAATTTGGAGCACTAAGTGATTATGTTTGATTCTGTTGTGCTAAGTAAAACTTTCTTCCTTAGACAAAGTTTTTTTTTAAATAAAAAATTGAAGTTCGTGGGCACTTTCTGTGATATGCAAACTTTGTGGTTGACTGTATGTGCAAATAAGAGATGGAAAATGAAGGCTTCTATGGTCTCAGAGAGAAAAAAAAAGAGGAGGTTGGCCCCAAGGAATTTATTTCCTTTAGAATAATGTAACTAGAGAGATTATATAACTTACTCTAGATAGTAAACAGTTCAAGCAGAATTGCTATATGACAAGGCAGAATCATTTGTATGTGATTCCTTGTGAAAAAGAAGGGAGAGTAGAGTAGTAACTTGCTATTGTGGAAATTGTTCTCATCCAGCCCTTTGTGCTCTTCACTGTATTTCTTCCTACAGTTTTCTTTACCTAAGAAGGATGATCAGCTTTCTCCCTCCACCCCCCACTTTTTTTATTTGCCTCCCCATACCCTTGTGCAATAATGAGCAGATGGGTTGTAGAGAATGAGCTCATGGTCACCCTTTCAATTGGTTTTGCCTTTTGGTTAATACCCAGTTTAATCTGCATAGTTGGTTTTTTTCAGAAACAGAAAAAAAACATTTTGGTAAGAACAGTTGCTTGCACATTCAGTTTATAAAGACTGTTCACTAAAAATAAGTCCTCAGCTTATAGAGGAATCTTTATGGATAAACTTTTCAGGTTAAGACGCTGAAAGTAATGGTACAGCTAGTCCTAGAAATCATATCCAGGCACATGAAGCAGAAGAAAATCTGTCGCAGACATCTTTTGTGAAAAATCCTTTCTTAGAATTTTTCCTTCTGAGAAGCTGCAATTTCAGCAACAAAGTATAAACAGTGATTGTCTGCTGCTGTGGAATGCAACAGGTCTACCTGTGATTGGGCCATCTTGAATGTTTATAATTAATGGCCAATCAAGATGGACCTATCTCGGACAGAGTCCGAGACAGCTGCCTTTGTTATCATTCTTTCTATTCTATTCTTAGCTTAGCTAGCTTCTAAAGAAACCTTTTCCTTCTTTTTCTTTTTAGCATATTTATAATGTAATATATATATATATCATAAAATAATAAATCAAGCCTTCCGAACATAGAGTCAACATTCTCGTCTCTCCCTCATCCTGAAAACCCCTGTGACCACTGTCACAAAAGTCATCAGGAATAATCAGCATGGTTGATCACCAAGGGAGAGTTGTGCTTGACTGGCCTGTAAACTTCTACAATTAAATGACTGTCCAATTAGACCGGGCAAGAAGGGAGTAATACATTGTCTACCCAGGCTTCAGTAAGGACTTTGATGTCATCTCTTACAAGAGTCTCACAGCTCCTCAAGCTGGTGCTGTAGTGACTGGATGGGCAGGCACTGAAGTGGATTGAAAACAGGCTGAATGGTTGGGCCCTGAAGGTATTGATGAGCAGTGCAAAGTCTAGTTGGAGGCTGGAAAACAGTGGTGTACCCCAGGGGTCCATAGTGAGTCAAGTCCTGTTTAGCATCTTCATTAATCATCTTCATGATAGCATGTGGTATACTTTCAGTGAGTTTGTGATGACACAGAGGTGGGAGGAGTGGCTGATAGGTCATCCAGATGGGATGGTTGCCATCCAGAGGGACCTCACAGGCTGGAGATCTGGGCTGGCAGGAACTTCAGCAAGCTCAGCAAGCAATGCAAAGTCCTGCAACTGGTGAGGAAGAGCCCCAATCACCAGTATGCGCAGGGGGCCATGCAGATGGAAAGGAAATTGGTTGAAATGGACCTGGGGGTGTTTGTGGACACCAAGCTGAACATGAACCGGTGAGCTGATATCTCAGCTGCACTAGAAGTATTGCCAAGCAAACAGGGTGTTCCTTCCCCTCTGCTCAGCACTGGTGAAATCTCAGCTGAAGTCCTGCATTCAGTTCTAGGCTCCCTGGAGAAGACTGATAATCTACTGGAGTCCAGAAAAGGACCATAAACATGATGGAGGGACTGGAGCATATCTCCTGTGATGAAAAGCTGAGGGAGCTGGGACTGTGTAACCTGGAGAAGAGAAGGCTCAAGGGTGAATCCCATATCCATGTATATAAATACCTGAAGGGAGGGTGCAAAGTTGATGGTGCAAGGCTTTTTTTCAGTAGTGCTCAGTCACAGGACTTTTCTATGATTCTGTGATATATAGTACCACTAGCTGCTTCTGGTTGAGGAGCCCAGGATGGGTGTGAAGTTGTTGTGTGTTCTACTCTGTATTTACAAAGACTTTTTTGAATGAAAGCATCTTAGCACAACCTTAAAAATGTTCACCTCACCTTAAAAAGAAATGAGTATTTTCTTTTTAATGTATACATGTTCATCATAACGATGATGGAAAAGAAGGAACAGGAGAAATGAGGTGTTCTGCATAGCCTTGTAGTGGCATCTCATCTCTGATCTTTTATTTAGATACATCAGTTCAGGGAGTAAGAGCATAATGTGCAAGGAATTAACATTGCTTGGATTTTGTATAGTTGGCAACAAGGTGAGCCTCTCATTTTATAAGAATTTTGCCAACAGCAAATCAACAGTATTTCAATTGTAATAATCTGTCATATGTAGGAAGGGGCACATCAGTGACTTGACATACAACTTAGGAAACGGCTGTATTTCTTACTCAGTAAAAAGCAAATCAGAGAAAGAATGTTTGCCTTGCAGCTACTGCCTTTAATGTTCCTTTCACATATTATGACTCCTGTGATGCAGGAAGCGTTCTGATCCATCTTGGGCTGAAAGATCACATGATGTGGGATCACTGTTGCTCTTGCTCTGGATTTGTGCTGTTCCTTGTGCTGCAGTTTTAGGTTTTGCTTAATTGTTTTTTGGGACAAAAATATTRTATTTTTTAACCTGCCAAGCTGTTGCACATCCTTAGTTTTCTTTGTTGGTTTGAAACGTGTTTACATATTAATAAGAAAAGGAAAGGCTTGTGTGGCATGCTGCTGTCTTGTTTTAAAGATGCACCTTATAAGGTATGTGTGTCGAGGTCTTATCAGAATGCAGATGTCTTGATATAAACACCACATTTCTCAGGTTTACCACTGGGAAGTTTTCTGGGAACATCCTTCATTATTGACATGAGCCATTCTATTAATTCTCGTTTTACTGTTTCTTCTTGCATGTTAATATATGTGCATTTCCATCCACTCACACAAGTTTTAGTATGTATGTTACTAAATATGTTACTGTACAAAAATTCTCATATGTTTTTATTGTAGTTTGTGTGTTGAGGAAAACTTGATACATTTCATGCAACACCTTTGAAACAGAGGAGCAGAAGCTGTAGTCTTTCTTTTTCAAATAGTGATTAAGTTTACCATTACAAATTCTCAGAATAGCAGTCTGTCCTGAGAATGAGTTAGGTAAAGGAAAGGGCAGTCAACTGGAGTTTCTGAGACTTCTCTGTGGATGTGATGGTAGAGAGTGTATGCACGTGTAGACAAAACTGATTTTCTGTAATGTTTTTTAAATACAAAGAAAGCAATTATGATTTAAGTTTAATTAACTCCATATTGAATATATTGCCCTTGTCTTTCATTTGGAGTTTTCCTTGTTAAAAGGTGTTACCAGGTCAATGTGAACAAGTATACAGTATATATTAGACCAATACTTCTTCCTAAGCATTGTCTTGATACCTGTTTTTTCAGTATAGGAAAATAACCACCTCTGCAAATAGTACTCTTAAGACTGCAAGACAGAWGTCCCTAAAGGTCATTTAGCAATGCTGTTTTGAGCAAAGACTGCTCCAGTGGTCATTTTCTTTCAGATAGTGACAGGTRGCGCGCATAAAAAAATGCCCATATTTTTGCACTCTTTGTTAAAAGACAAAAAGTCTTGTGTGTTTTTTCTTCACATGATTTTAAATAAATAAAAAAAGTTAAAATATAATTTAATTAATTAATAAAAATAAATAAAATTAAAATATAAATTTAAGGATCAAAGAGGCTGCTCCTAGTGCAAGCACAGAGGTTATCATGCTTCTGTATTGTTACGTACAATAATTTTTTTTTCTGTTTCTGTAGTCAAATATTTTTTGTCTCAATGACAACAAAACTGATTTTTGAGCCTGATATGACTCAGTGGAAAAAAAGTCTTTGCTCAGTGCCGTTTCATAGACTGCTAATTTTCTAATATTAGAAATTACTTTCAGTCCTTCCAGTTTGTTACTTCTGTCATGAAACCTAGAGTTTAGAATAAAATTGTCTTTTGAAGTAATGAATTCTAGTTGTGTTGAAATACCTTTTCTGTATTAGTGGAGCCATGCTTTTATACTTTCATGTTGACATAATGGATTTTGAGCATGGTTCAAAATGTGAAATCAAGATGAAACTTCTTCATATCGTTGGTGCTTAGAACTTGATTATTCGTCAAAAGTATCTTATACTGAAAGTCTCTTCCAAAGGGTTTTGACAWAATTTTTGCTATTTCCTTTTCTGCTATATTATTATTGTCATTGTATGTAATGGCAAGAAGCAAACATCTTTTGTATCCTATTGCTGGGAAGGAGTAGGTATTTGCATAGTCTTTGTCATTAGAAAGACTTAAATCTTGGTAGCATGTAAACGTATCTGTATTAAGAATAGCTGATTTCTGATGTGTCTTTTTTGTTTTGTTTCTTTTTTTTCTTCCAATAGAAAACTGTTGCATCTCCAACTGTTTCACGCCTTACAGATACTTCAAAATTCACGGGTTCTCACAAAGAGAGGTTTGATGCCAGTGGGAAAGGAAAAGGCAGAGCTGGCCGAGAAGATCTGGTGGATAACTCAGGATATGTATCTGGTTATAAGCATGCAGGCACATACGATCATAAAGTACAAGGAAGCAAGTAAGGCTGAGGGTTTACAACACAGAGGGGAATAGAGTATATATTTGTAAGGATGGTGTTATGAATCCCACATGTTTCAGTTATTGTGAATGTTGAGACTATGTTGTCAAGAAGTTGTCTTCAGGAACTGGAACTGACTTCAACATCTGCTGAGCTACTTGCAGCACAATGCCACTTCATTACATTCCTCATGCATATATTGGCAAAAATACATAAATATGTAGGTATAAAAAATACATTATATACATTATTTTGTTGAGCTTTAGGAAAAAAACCCAAATCAAGAAACAACAAAGCCAAAGTCAAGAGCAGTTATACAACACTTTGTCAATTCAAGCGAAATAAATCAAACATTCCTTGGTGTTCAGTTACCCTGATGATGTCAAAGAGAACCTCTTGAAAAGAGGATCTTTCGTAGCAGTCTTTCTGAAGAATATCCCATTACTTATGCAGTTTCATTTGACTATTATTTTAGGGGTTTTTTTAAATGTCTCATATGGGGTCTAGCACTTTTCTTAAATAAACTATGGGGAAGTAAGTGGTAGTAATATACTAGGTTCTAGCCTGTGATTGTCATATACCACTCATTGAAAAACTGAAAAAAAAAGCTATTTCTAGGACAATATAGGCTCTAAAGTATTTTATCTCAACAGAAAGAGTTGGAAAATACCAGCCCTTACTTTCCTCCTGTCTATACTTTGTGCTTGTTCTTGTGTCTACTGTAGCATGGTTCTGACTGGCTGGATTTGGATGGAGCTATTGTAGTAACTGGAGAGGTGAGGAACAAGACATTACTAAGAAAGTATAGTTAAGGATTTTCACAGTCTGTTTTCAAGTTTGCACTGCCTCACATTGGAAGTGAAAGGGGCATTAAGCTAATAATACTTTAAAATATCGTTTATGACTTAACACTGCCAATCAGATTCCTATTAAATGAATGTTGTTTTGCACATATGTTAGCACACAGTCCCTTTAAGCTCTAACATATGTAAAGAAAGCTTATGGCCCCTTGGAGTAAGGACATTTACAATTAATATCTATGTAATCAGGTGCAATTTTCCCACAAAAAAAAAAAACCCATATCATTATAAAGGTTAATAGATGTATTGCTCTCCTTCCACCCGTACCAGCATCCTACTGAGAATACATAAACGTGGGTGAGCAGTGTGTGCTGTCATGTGCCATGCAGGTGAACAGTCTGTATTTGGCCAATGTATGGAAAGAGAGCTCTGGTTTTCAGCCCTTAAASTGTTCATGTTTTATTCTGCTGACATTGTGTGGTAGCCTGTCCTGTAACTTTATCCTCAGTGACCCTTTGAGCCCATACATCAGCCTAAAACCAAAACAATAGCAAACAAATAGCATGGACTGGACTTCCTTGTGGACTTGGACATCCTTTTATTTGTTTATAATTCATTTTGATGTTTGTTTTTAAGCGGGAGGGAAGTTTGCCAAAACACAGCACATGCTCCTGAAGATTTAAATTGCTTTTCCCACAGATGGCTTTGGTTACCTGTGAAGAGTTTAGGTGTATGTAAAGATGCTCAGGATGCAAAGTGTTCAGCTTTGTGAACCTCTTCCAAGAATTACCCAGTGTTCTGGAAGAGTGAAAGGTTATCCACTACTATATTGCACTGGGGACCTGTCATACTCCAAAGCAGAAAATARGATACTTGATACCAACAGTGGCTAAATTATTCTGGCATGGTAGTAAACTGTCTAAATGTAAAAAGCCTTCTTTGTCACTGGTGCCTGTGCACCTGAAGATGGCTCCAGTGTAGTCCTGTTTTTTCTAATGAATAAAAAGGCTGAGCCTRCAACCCTTGATGAATCCTTCAGCTGAGTTACATGCAAAATCAGTGTCCCTGTTTTTCCTTTTGATGTTAAGACTTGACTAATAACTCATGGTAACTGAAAAGTTCTAGACCCAGCCTCACTAAAGGGTGACGTCCAGCATACTGCAGAGTCCAAGAGCACACTGTTGACCTGGGTGTTTGTTGCTAGCTATTGTCTGGCACATTGGGTGACACTTTGCTTTTAGGTACACAAAAGACAGGCTTTCTCAGGTGCCCAAATACAGAGTCGGTAATGCCAGAATGTTTCCATACAGGAGGAGTGATTAGTTAGGAAGATTTTAAGATATAACTAGGTTTTAAGCTGTTGGTTCAAAGTGAGAGAGAGATCGGTGCACGAAGGCATGCAAGGGAATTGAGAGTGTGAACAGATCCAAGCTGACACTGTCTAGAAATTTAGCTGTAAGAGGCTGATGGAACAAGCAGAGGTTCTGCCAGAGTTTACTTTACATTCCTTGTGCAGTATAAAATCCCTGCCATGAACCAAAAGCACTTTATTTGTACCTGATGCAAAATTTAAAATTCTTTCAATGCCATAGTAAGCTTGGGATCAGAACCTGAGAAGATGGTTCAGATAGCAGTATTTTATTTTGAGGAACACACTTCTTTTTTCTACTTTGTTTCTACAGTATGATAGTTTTAAACCTCAAAGTGTTACATGAAAAGAAGTCATTCTGATGTAACAGTTACAAAGGAAAGTTGTTACTAGGAAGATAGTACTTAGTAAAGGTTTTTCTCTTTTACTATGCTTGGTGTGAAAGATAATAGCTATGAATAAAAGCATCTTATGCAGCTGTGTATTAGGGGTTCACTACCTACTTAAGCTCTTACTATTCCACTAATATTGATAGGAAATTAAAAGCCTAAATACTTGCTTGATTATTAGCTTTTAAGTTCCAGGCCTGCTTGGGAATGAGGCAAAGTACATTTTCTTACTCATCTGCTATTCCCTCAACTCTCAGGACAGTAAGTACAGCTTATACCTCAAAGATGACAGGAAAGGATAACTGAGGAGGTGCCCCATTTCCAGCCCTCGGAGTGTTGTTGAGCATATTCTCTTCTGATGCACCATGCTGCAAACTGTAACTAAACATCATGTCTGAAATAAGGACATGGGAACCTAATAAGATTTACTGTCCTCTCTCTTTTGGGGCCATCTCAATTGATTCCATCTAAATTTCCAGCTTGATTTTCAACATCTTCCACTATGTAGCACTGTCTTATGTTACATCTTCTATAAAACCCTATTGTTCCTAGTTATCTTTGCTTTCATTACTACAGTAGATGCTACCAAAAGAAATGTGATCAGAAAGTCAGCTTTTAGAAATAACTGCCTTAAAGAATAGACTCAAATTTCATTTAAATACTGTGGCAGTACACAATCCTTACCTGTGTGTCTACTGAAGCTTAACCTGGCCATCGAAACCTGAGGGCAAGAAACTAAAATCCATACTGAGGCAAATGAGTAATCATTACAAATAAGTTTCTAAAAATAATGTTGTTTTTAAGTAAAATATGCAGCAGTCAAAAGGGATTTTCTTATTAGGGCTTGCTTACTAATTCTGCTTAGTCACTCCATGAGCTTTAGTTCAGAGTTTCGCTGGGAGTTTTGCAACCATTAATATGGAAGTATCAGAACCAAAAATGATTGTCCTGCTCTTTGTGGTTGTCAAAGCTATCACAATAGCATTACTGAGAAGCAGACATTAAAAACCACACATAATTTCATGGGTCTTATATGAACAGTTGTAATTAATTGTAGTCAAATATTTGGAATCCCAAAGGAAATGTTGAATATTAGACTATAGACAAAATTTAGTCCCTATTTTTTAAAACTATAATACTTCTTACCTCCTTTTTATTTGGAGAAGGGAAAGGGAGATTTGAGAACTACATACATGTCACAGCTTGTGTTTTTCATCAGCATAGAGATCATATTTCAAAGATATTTTGAATTGAAGTATGTATTTTACTGACCTTTCCTAAACTAAAAATTCTGACAATTAAATTTAAAAGTCTGACAATTTTTTAGCATTTTACAATGCTTTGTTCACAAAGTACCATTTCAGTCATCCTTTTTTCCCCCTCTATTGGCTCAATTAATATTTTTATAGTAGCTGGAATTAGGCAGAACAAAAAGACAAATGACTACTATGGGTTTGACTTGCAAGTGATAGATATCCCAGTCATCTGTAACCATCTGGAGAGAAAATCCTCATGTATATTCGTCCAAAACAAAAACTTTAAAGTTGTAATTGATAGGTTTTTTCCTTAAGACTTTTCATAGTTATGAAATAAATTTTAATTCTTTTTGCCTGCATGTATGATAGTCAAAACATAACTCTGCCTTCAGGGATGCATGTATTCTGGGGGCATGTGCCTGTCATCTGTGACTAAGAATTCTCTGTTTGCACTGGCCAAGAGCAAACCTTTTACCTTCATGATAGAGCAAATGTAATGTTGCACTGGTACGTGTCCTCTTAACTGACTGTCAGCCTTGCGTGTGTGCCAAAATAACTACACCTTTGTGTGTGTTGTTTGTRGTGTGAATATTATGTTCTTGGCTTGTCACTTAGTTAAGTAATGTAATGCACAAGACTTGTGTAGGTTTTTGTGTGTACACTTGCTCTTTGGATCCAGCTTAAGTAATTAAACTGTGTAAATGTTGATGAAAAACTAAAATCTTATTAGGGCCAAGCTCTAGTCCTGCAGTCAATGCTGTTCAGCTTGACTGGTTGGGGGTGTTGTCATTCTCCCTTCATACCATAAAGGTGAAGATCTAAGGAGGCTTTTATGGTTTTACCTGTCCACCCTGTTCTGAGAGAAATCACTCTTCAAGACTGAGTGTGACAAGAGGAGTTTCTCCATGGTGAGGAAGTAGGAGAGAGAGAAAGAGTGAAAGCAAGCTTTCCTCTGAGTGCTCTTAAGAAACCATTTAAAACTATGCTCTGCATTTGCCCCAGCTTTGTGAAGCAAGATGACACTGTGTAAACACAGAGTTGTTCATCATCTGTCAGTAAGTATAAAGCTGTGGTACAATGAGATGGGAACAGGAAACAGGAGTGTCATATATTGCCTATGGACTCAAGTCTTGCTTAAACCTTTATACAATTAAATACCAGAAGCATAAATGACAGCTCTTAAACTTGTGTGAATTTCCTAAAGTCTGGAGTACCTCCAATTAATACATGTGTACCTCCTGTATTTGAAGAGTTTGCCCATAAAATACCATTTAACAATCAGTTGCTCATTTTGTGCAACCCCAAAGTACCCATTTGGCTTACTTAATATTACAGTCAGGGTTGTTCTTTTRAAGTCTTCAGAATCCTAGAACTTCTAAGAAATCTGTAGTTGCTTTCATGCTGGCACATTAAACTCAAAACCAATGCTTTGAATAATGTCCTAGCTAACAATAATGCTTCTAGAAGTAAAAGAATATTGCAGATAGAACCTCCATGTCTTAATTATTGTCCAAGTAATTTATTCTTGCAGGGAAAAATATCTGTTAATATATTTGGGATTTTTTTTCATGTTTTTCAGTATATTAAACTTGGTATATTGCTTTAAAACCCCTATGGAGAAGGTGGATTTCAGAACAAGTTTAAGATACAACTCTTGACTTTGTTGTCAGAAGACACTTGATTTGGCTTATTTCATTCAAACTACTTGATTATCCACTCAAGGTAGACTTTGGCAAGAATAAGCCTGATCATAAACAAAAGGGGGGGAAATCCAGCCTCTTGGCTGAGCATTCTTGACACACATTTGCAGTTCTGGTAGTCTGAAACAATYTTTTAAAAAAGAAGTTATCTTTTCTGTTCATGCACATGCACACTGGCAATATCTGGGGACATGGATATACATGAGGGCAAAACTACRGAAGAACTACAGAAGAGACTTCTTCTTTCTTTTTAAATCTTGCATTTAGAAATTGGCATTGAAATGCCCAACTGACTAACCTGATTTGGAAAAATGATAAACTACTATCATATTCCATTGCAGGTAAATAGCCAGTGAATTAATTTTCAAATACAGATATACAGCGTCTCTTTTTTGTGAGTTACTGTAAAACTTATGGCACTGTACAAAGTGAGTTTTGATGTAAACATTTGCAAAGACCTCAAAGATAATGCTCATAATTTGCCCTTACCTCCAGTTATCTTTATGCAAGGTTTTTTTACAACTTTGCACATTTTTCAGGAAAAATCAGAGTAAAGCTACACTCAACTGAATTAGAAATGTGGCCCTAAAAATACACTCAGTTCATCCATTTTGATCTTTGCGTTTTGATCAGGAGCTACATTATAGATGAACAACAAAATAAGAAAAAATTATGGCAGTCTGAATCCTCACAGTGGTAAATTATTTCAAGTTTCAGTTTACATCAGATGAGTTTCTGTATGCTTGCATTTGCTCAAATGCTCTTTTTAAACAAAGTAATTAAATAATGTGAAATACTGCAGCCTGGGCTCTGTTAAATAGGGTTATATTAATGCAGCTGAAATGCTGTGTATGTCTGTAATATTCAAGCTAAATATGTACTAGATCTTTACAAAGGCTGTGTAAAGTCAGTTAACCTACAAACTGATGTCCTGTATAAAATCGTGTTGGGAAACTACTTTTGTTAGCACTGTAGTATATGAAAAGGTAAGATCATAGGCAAAACCAAGTTATAGGGCGCAAAAAAGTGTGTTTATTTTTAATCTTTATGCTGGGTTYAGAGTATATCAGCTTTGGCAAATTCTTGCAGCAGGGAAATTTTTTTGTACAATGCTTATAATACAAAGTAATTTGTCTTTACATTCTGTAAAGCAGAGAAAAGGTCAATGTTGGATAAGTGTATTGAGGTTAATTCTTAGCAAGGTGTGATGTTTCACAGATTTAAATATTAGAGGAGAAATATATATTTATACCGAAGTATAATTTTTGAATGAGATTGATTTTGTTCAGTCATAAATCATTTATTTATCCACATTATGCTTTATTCCTTTGCTAGCATGTTTATCAGTCCATGCTGTTCCAATATCCATTTCTAATTTGATTTAGATGTTTTGATTCATCATTTGCACAAATCTGAATGTGCATGCTGTCAGGACCTGATCGTAAAGGGTGAAGGCAAAACTGTTCTGTCTTTGATTACCTAGAGCACTAATTAAAATTTAATCATTAAGCAGTCGGGATGTGGAGATAGGTCTTGACATAGTCTTCCTTGGAGCACTGTACACTATGATAAAAACCTTCAGTGAAGCTTACTAGTTTTTGTTCTTATTTTCATTTGTCTTTCATCAACCAGGAAGCTGCTGTGTGCTAATAATTACCTGCAATATTTATAATTGCAGGCATTGCAAACATTAACATGCAGCTGTACTAGCCTACTGTGTTCACTGTGAAATTTTCAACACGGTAAAAAAATTTACATGATCATTTAACCTTACAAGTTTACTTTTTCTCACTAATTTAATTCTGAATCTTCTTTTCATTTTGCAAATGAACAACTTGAGCATAGCATTTCTAAATCTTAACTATAGTAGAAAAACATGACCTAAGCAAAGATTTTTAACCGCTTGATGAAGGGGGCCAGGCACCATCCAGTGCAAAGCACACTGGGCAAAATCTTATCCCCACTGCAGCCATTTCCAAAATTCTAGCTGGCGTTAGCAAAAATAGAAACACCATTACCAAGGGGTTAATATGCTTAGTAACCATGACAAGAGGTTATGGGGGAGCACAACAGTGATTCTCTTATTTCCATGTCTTTGTTTCTTTGTTTCTGTTAATTTAAAACTACTACTCTTCAATCTTTAAAATAAGTAAAAGAAACTTGAAGGGGGGATCATATACTACTAGTTTGTACTAGGTTTTTTCAGGAAAAGGAAACAAATTTATATATATATATATATGCAATATATTTTTACACTGTTTAATAATGCTAGAAAGTATTAAATGTATCACTTTATCTGTGTGAATGTTAAAGTAATGACAATGTAACATGTTTTAAACCTGTTGAAGTTGTCTTGTTAAATTCTAAACCCACATTAACAATGGAAAAGCTACTTTGTCTGCAACATTATTGTTGATGTTTTAGCGGAAACGTTCAAGTGCAGCAGTTGTTTTGATTAGCACTGTAAAAACTTGGCTTGACAAGTTATAGTGAAATCCATATTTTAAACACCATTTCGTTAAAGCATAGCTTCTCATAAAGTATGTTACTGCTGTTGACTGACTGTATAAAATTGCATTTTTAGTTGGTAAAGTGATCAATAAATGTGTTACTACATCAGTTCTGGCATTTATTGAGTAAATGATATTTGCTGATAAACTTTGTAAGCAACGGTTATTTTACAGTTGAAATGTTAATGTAGTTGCTGCTGAATTTATAAATTACATGAAAATACTCTCTGAACATTCAGCTGCCTAGTTCTGAGCAGGATTGATTTCTTCTTTACCATTTATTTTCCTAGTTTGAATAATGACTAAAGCTGACCATTAATATTTTGAGGATTCTTGTATGATGCTTGAATAGCCATCATAATGGTAATCCACCAAATGAGATCTGTCATCGATGAAGCCATTTGTTCTTAACTAGCTACCTTAGATTGATTCTCAGTGCAAAAGCCTGAGTTACTTCTCTCAGCTTCTTTAAGTGGTGTTGAAAATATTTTACTTCTAAGGAAAGAAAGTAATTCGCTACATAGAACATTGTTTCAATGATGTTACATCCAAAATCAAATATGGACTTTCTGTTTGTAAATAACATCACTCAGCTTTCCAGTAGCAAATACCATGGTTTTATTCAAGAAGTGGAAGGCTGAAGTATTTAACTCACAACATTGTAATAGCATAATTAATAATGTGACAAAACAAAAAGTCAGAGTGCTGCTCTAGAAATGCAGCAGTGTCAATTGTTAATTGACAAAATGAGCAGTCAGTTGCTAATCCAGTGGTTAGCAACTGCAAGGAGACATAACTAAATAGCTTACAGCTACCCTGTTTCTTCACCAGTTGTTCCCAAACTGGAAATGGTATTCCTTGTTCTCACACACTAGACAACCTTCTTTAGAACTGCCTTTTAAGTGAAATCTAATACAGCTGTGTCCTGAGATAGCTTTTCTTCCTGCGCAGAGACCATGGACTGTGCCTCCTATACTCCTTTTAACTCTCAGCATGCGTGGGTACTGAAGCTGTAAAAACATATTGAAGCAGAACCTAAAGGAAAAATCAAATTCTTTGCTATTAAAAAAGCCTTTAAGATAGGGGAAGACAGTACTCTTCTGCCCTATGAGAATATAAGACACTAAGATCTGTATTTTCAAATGAGGTTTCCTTCTTTGGATTCCTCTAAGAAGGAAACTAAGATCTGTATTTTCAAAAGAGGATTCCTTCTTCCTTCAAAAAAGGATTTTTTATTATTTTCCTATAGGGCCTCTAGAAATGCCCACTCACCCCTACAGACCACTTTCACATCATGACTTTAAAATGAAAGTAACCCCCCTCTGCCAGGATGTGTTCTCTTTACTCCAGAAATACAATTATTTGGGCTAGTTTTCAGTCTGTATAGCTACTCTTGCCATAACTATGCACTCCTGCTCTCGTGTCCATACATCACATGCAGGCTGATCTTTCCTGGCTCTGTCAAGCTGTTCTACCACAGTCAGGACTGCACAGACAGAGGTGTGGAGGCAAAGGCTACCTCTGCCAAATCTGAGTCTTCAGGGGACTTAACCTGGTCTTCTAATTAGCCTTTTTTTTTTCATTTCCTTAGCTTTCTATTTAACTCACTGCACCGATTCATTAATAATGTAAAATAACCCAAGCATATTGGTCACATACTTATTGGTAAGTATTCATTAAATCCCCTCTCAGTCATCTCTTCTCCACAACAATAGTGAACATGTATGGAAGGAACTAAAGGCAGGAATGTAAGTGGTCTGGGGAGGAACAAGCACAGGAAAACAGAGGGATAAGGGACTAGTCCCTGATCCATGCAGTTATTTGGYGATGTCCTGGATCTCCTAAGTGCCAGCTGCCCAGTCTTATTAAATTAAATATCTAACTATTTTCTTGGGTGAGGGGATTCTCTGTTCTGTGTACATATGTGCTTATGGAGGTCTAATTGTTAGCTGGAGTCATACCATGGGTCACAATAGCCAGCGTTACCTATGGTGCCAGCAACTGGAGTGGAATCTGTGGGTGTCAGGAACCCATATGCCTGTGGTGCTAGCAGCTGGGCCAAGTGAGGTCGTGTCTAGCACCATTTGGCTGCCAGCAGATACTGAGCTGAACCTAGATAGCAAGCAGGGGCTTTAGCTTAGTTGCCAAAGCATTCTGGCTGGGCCAGATACATGTGTGTCTCTGAGACAGCTGGAAGCACATACCAGAGAGACCAGACAGTCCATAATAACTACTGGGGAGGCTACAAGGCCTGATGGTGTGTGTCTCTACACACATAGAATTTGTGGAATAGTTACTCAGCTGGCTGTACATCTAATCCCAGTTATTCAAGGGATCCAGTATGTGCTTTAGGTGGGAAGGGAATGATGACATGGGACTGTACCAGCAGATGAAGTGTATCTGTGATCTTCGTAGACTTGCATGTCCAAATTCCAGCAGCAGGGGAAAATAGTGATCTAGGCATTAACCATTGGATAGGCTGGCTGGAGGGAATCTCATTAAATATATGCGTGTTTCCTGACCAGCCCTTCATCCTGGTCAGCCACAGACAGATTATTGGAACTGATTTTGGTTTTTTGAGGGTGCTGGCTTTGTTTTAAGTGTGGAGGATTTCTGTCCATCAACATTACCATCATGAAACAACTTTGCCTTATTTGCAATGGTACTAACATCTGTTGTTGCCTGTATTGTTACAAAAACGTTGATTTGTTGTGTTTCTTAACTGATAATAGCTCTCATTAAATTGCTCAAGTTGAGTCTCAAGGCACGTGCATATCTGCTAATTCCTGATAGAAATTAAAGTTCTTTACATTAAAACAATTCAAGCAACCAATTTTGTTCATTACCCCATCTAAAATAAATTTTTTTAATATTTCCTTTCACTAGTATTTTGGTAGGTTTATTCTATTTTAGTACTACTAATTTGAACTTTTGCCTCAAAGCAAACATTTTAAAGGAACATTTCTTAGTAGTTTCTTAATGGAAAAAATATTGTAGTCATACACTGACATTTATTCAGTGAGAGTAGGTTTAATATGTTGACGTCACTGGACCAGATGGAGTATAAAATATGAAAAGTAAATACAGTTTTTTAAATATAAGATTAAAATTTCTTATATCTCTGTATGTAAAACATATCTATATTTCTATATATCTAGATATACCTACACATATTGAAATTGGTATAAAATCCATCCCTGTTCTTAGGTACTGTCAGGTATGAGGTAATGTTGTATGTTAATTTTGGGATCCTGCTTTAGCTATTTGCCATGACACAGAAATCCTGAAGGATGTAATCTTTTACTTAAGTAAATCTTGTGTGCCTTAAAACACATCACTGTGTCTTGTTCTCCATGCCTTCTCATTCTCATCATCCTCATGGCTTTCATCTTGAGCTGTGTCTCATTCTGCTCTTTGCAGTTTCTTGTCTGTTTGCTCTGTGATGTCCCACTGTATGGGGAAGGAAGCACCCAAGATTGGTAAATGCTTGTGGTCAAAAGGAATGACAGAAGTCAAAGGGCCCAGAAAGTTTTATTAGTAAATTACACACATGGCATGGAAATTGATATGTTAGTCCCTGACCTACTCTGTAAGCCAGCAGTGGTTTGGGTGAAGGGGTAGGGTCAGAGGGAAGAGAGAAAGGAAAAGAAGGAAAACATGAATTAAAGAGGGGAAGAGAACAAGAGAGATCATCTCTTTGGCCAATGGGATGTGCAGAGTCCTGAGGGTGTGTGCCTGGACCTGAGGTGACTACCTTTTTACAGAACAGTTTTGCCTGCCCTGAGGACTGGTTTCTTGTTTCTATGCAAATTAGTCATCATTGGCAGACTGTTCTTTCAGACCTATCTGGACATAGTTTGGAGGGTCACAGAGGTCTTGGGTGATCTCATATCCTCCTGCTGGATTTGCTCTTGGTTGACAGTTCATGCCTATTTCTTCACTGATGCTGTCTTTTGTTTGTTGTGCCTCCAGGGAGTAGAACGTTTCTCCCTGCTCTACCTCCACATGGTCCTGTTCTCCAAGCAAATCTTGTTCTTGGTACAAAACCCCATGGGTGTCCAGTTGTTGGTGTTTGAGACATACACATTAGCCCCTTATTGTCTGGGCTTCTACATACTCCTGGGCCCTAGCTTGATCTCATTTAAACATTACCTGAGATAATTTTGGACCAAGTGGTGTTTCTGATTCTTTCTAGAAGTAATATGAGATTGTCTTAAAAATTTCATTTTAACCAAAATTTTTACTTCTTTGCAGAAGTAGACCATATAACAACTCTTGTTTTAATTACTGAATAAGTAGCTGTTTTCCTCAGATATTTTACACCAACCAGAATGCCATTAATTATTATTGATGCCATATGTTAAAGTAAGAACATTTTATGATGTTGCTAAATACAACTGGATGTTAAACAGAAGACATGAATTAAGCCTTATCTGTGATAAGTTAAGAAATATTTTTTCACCCAAGTAATGGGGTTGTGAGTTTACTTTTTGGAAACAAGTAAAACCTGTATTTCATGGACCTGTGAAAGGATAAGTCTTTGGCAGGATGTTAAAAAGAATCCAGTAGGTGGTGCACAAAGCATAGGAGAGACAGGCAGTGTTCTGAAGACCTAACTGCCACCTAGAAACTGTTTTCAATTAAAAAAGAAGTCATCTCAAAGAATCAAAAGTAACCCCAAAATCAAAGTTTAAAACCTTTGATAAAAAGCCTCAGTTGGAAATCCAGGATACAAGCAAATTTAACTTTGCCAATGAAAGTCTTCTATGCAGATTCTATGCAGATTCAATGACTACATCTGGAAGAAAACCAAACCTTACTGCTAAAAAGATAAAACCTTTTGTCCTAAAGCCTGCACAATATGATATTGCTAGAGTAGAGCGGGGTTGAGTGTGAATTACCAAATACCTAATGCATGACATTGAGCTGAACCCTAAAGGTCACATCCATTTCTCCTATCACACAGGAGGAAGGAAAACGCTTGTGATCAGTTCTCTGTCATTTCCACCTCACGATATGTGTCTTTATGTCCCATATTACCTCGAGATACTCTTCTGCACAGCCCATGTGCATGTCTTCCTCCACAACAGCACTTCCAGTTATTAAATTCCCTTACGTTTACCTGAGCTGTTACCTCCCTGTGCTGTGGAAGCACTCTCACACACACTGCTTGCTAAGCAAGAGGCAATTTTTGGCCAGCATGCACAAAACTTAGCCAGCCACTCACCACAGGCATACACAAATGACTAAATGACTAAAGACTGCAGCCTTTTTATCTTCAGTAAAGACACTATCAGAAATTTCTGTGCCTGTTCTTGTGTTGGTCATCTCTGTGTTGCAATTTCCATTTTATAAATTGGAGACATCAATCATCATTTTTTCTGACTTGCAGTCTGTGTCATTTTTCACTACACTTCTGCATGTGACTCCATTAATCCATATTACAATTTCAGAAAAGGATTTAAATGAAAGACAATTATGTATTTGATAATTTTCCAACACCATATTCAGAGAAGAAATCAGATTTAAAATACCACACTATATAACTTACTTGTATCTTAGCTAAAATCATAAAATAACTCAGGCTGTAAGGGACCTCTCCATGTCCTCAATTGTCCAACTTATGCTTAAATGACCTCTCTAACTTCAATGTCAACAAAGCTGCTGCACAGTGTTCTGTTGAGTCACATTTCAAAGTCATCTCTAGGTGCTTAACCAGTGGAAAAAAATCCTTCTTTTATGTCCAGCTGGAATTGTCTTTGTTGCCATGGAAATGTTAGCTGCCTCTTGTCATTTTACTCTGTGTGTTGGTGAAAATCTGGTTTCATCTTTCCATATACCCCCATATGAAAGACAATAATTAGATTCCCCTCCTCCTCACTTTTCCCTAATTCTTTTCCGGAGTAAACAAAACCATATCTCTCAGCCTGTTCCTAGTGTATGTTCTAGCCTATACCGTCTTCTCTGGACTCTTATGTATTATGACCTCTCCTTTTCATGGGGAACCCCAAAGTGGAAGACAGTACTGCCTCGTAAGTGTTGAGTAGAAGGAAATAATTTCTTCTCTCAATCTGCTCTTGTTAATAAAGCCCAACTTGCACTGCAGTCATGTTCAGCTCACTGCCCAGGAAAAGCCCAAATTTTCTGCAGAGCTGGTACATAACCTGTCAGATCCTGCACCTGCTGCAGGGGTTTATTCTATCCAAGGTACCACTTTGCATTTGTCTTTGGTGAACTCAATTATGTCTGCCAACTTCTCAAGCTTSGTTAAGTTCCTTACTAACAGTAAGCCATGTCCAGTTTGTTCTTTGCTATACATTTCTAAACATGAAACTCCTTTCAATTTAGAAATTATCTTGTTGCTTTGGGATTGGAATAGGAAAAGTAACGTAAGTTTACCCAGAATACATTTATTTGGAATAACTTGCTCTATTGGCTCACCTTTTTAAAGATATCTGAAGAATCACATGATCATATTAAAAAGAACAGTTATAACTGAAGGTGATGGCCCTGAATATAAGTTGATGAGTCCACTTTAGACACCTAAGTTTGAGCATGCTGAGGAATGTAATTTTAGTAAATGACAGTGGTTTTTTCTTGTTCCACAATTTTCTGGCTGCATGTCCTGAAAAACAAGTTCCTAAGGTGAGCAAGAGTAGAGATACTAGAGTTTATGGAGTCTCCATGTGAGCAAGTTCTACATACAACAAATGCTGGAGAGACATTTCAGCTGAATAAGAACTAAACAACACAAGTTCTTGTTAGAAGGTTTATATTGCTTAACTTTCTATGCGCTACCCATAGCTTTACAGAAAGGAATATAATAAAAGTATTTCAGACGGTGACAGGTCTGTAAAAATTATGTAAAGCCATTACTTTATTTACAAGTAAATAATTGTGAGAGCTTTTAAAATGTAAGTCTAAAAGCCTGATGAGATAGCCATCTCCACAATTAAAATCAGATGGCTAAAATAAGCCTGCTAGTTTAGACCAGTTAAAGGCAGCATGGTTTGCTGAGAACAGCTCAGAAAGCTGCAATCTGCTAGGTAAGAAGGAGACAACAGAGCACTGCTGATCTGGAAAACACTGGGCAAGCTAAAAATTATATTGTGCCTGTATTTATGTGAGCATACATATAAAAAAAGATAAAGTTATTTTTAAAATTCACAGAAATACATTAAAAACAAAATACTAAAATTACTCTAATTGTAATTACTATATTCTAATACTGTATCTTGGCATAACAAAGTGATATTACCAAAGCTAACGTTCAAAACATAAAAAAAATTTGTTTTTTATTGACAAAGTGGTGCTTAATGGCACAATATGCAGTTACATAAACACAAAGAACCAACAGAATGGAAATTTAAATGCAACCAAAGAACACTCAAACCAGGTATTTCAAAACAGCAGACCCATTCTGAATACGTCAGAAATCCTTTCTCCTCTATGCTAACTTGAGATATTCAGTTCCCAAAATGCTTGCAAACCCATTCCAGGTTTCCAAACAAGCTAGCAGGTACATAGGATGCTCGTGTTGAAACTTAATGTCTTAACGAGCCCACCAATGATGTATGAATGTCAAGAGACTAATTGATGACAGAGGATGCCAGCTGAAAAGGTGCCTCCAAAAGTGAATTAATGCACAAGAAACTGACAAGACTTGTTAGAGATGTCTCTGCTATGTCTGTGCTGCTGAGCATGCTGCAAGACAGCTATTTTTAAATGAGATGTGGTGTACCAAAAACATTCCAGCCGCTGAAGCATGAAGCTGTATGTGACCAGTTCACCACACTGCAAGGCTGCAGTACTGTATGTGTAATTATCTTTCCAAAATATTTAGGCAAAATTCAAATGTCAAGTGAAGTCTTGTAGGTTTTGTAAGTATTTCACTACAGGTTTTTCCTGAACTCACCTAACTGTACTATTCACTTTTGAATGAAGCTCAAACTTCTGTGACGGCATTGCAATATCACTGTTTCAATTAATGCATTTGTACCTTCAATTATTTGATTCTGTTGCTCAGGAAAACCTAATTTTAATGCATTATCTGTACTACACTGCACCAAAGATGCATTTCACTCAATTATCACTCACTGGACAATCATCTACAAAAGGAAATTATAAAATTAGGACTTGTACAAGTGTTCAAGTCAGGAAGTTTGAGCAATGCCCCAAAATCTTTAAGATATGATTGATAAACTGTCTTTTAATTCAGCAATGTCATGAATCAATACTGAGGTGGGTAATAATAATAAATGTTAATGAAAAATAAGTGCATTCAAGATAGCATTTTAGGACATGAAATTGATGCTGACATAGTAACTGTACACAAAACCTTGACAAATCATGTAAATCTAGCCATTTTTCAGAGGAAAGAAGATTTTAAATTTTTTAAACTCATGTATCATGAAAAGGTTACTTTGTGATGGCCATTTTGAAATAATTCATTATGTTACATAAGTTGCTGAAATTCATCTCCCATTCACAGCACATGTTAGAGCTCTAAAGGAAGCATTAGGAACAAACTTGCTGACTTTATGTTAATGATACTTTTAGAATATCTAGGAATACAAAGAAAGCATGACAAATTTAGACCAGCAACATGCAACAGCAAGGTATGTAGAAAATTTAGGTCGGTATTGAACAATAAGAATTTTTGGCAATAGGTTTTGTGGCCAAAATTGATGACTAATGTCAGTAGCATTGGTACTTCATGTACAACTAGGAAAGCTTCTGAATACTGTTTGAATATGATGACTGTCCTTTAACTTAGTCTTATACGTGAAATGATGCGATTTCTTTCATASAAAGGTAAGCATGCAAACTGTCTGCTTTGAAGTTTGGTAACAGGGAAGATTGAACAGCAAAGTTTACTTGCAAAAAATAGTACAGAAATAACTGTACAAAAGTCACAGTAAACACAGGAAGGTTTCACAGTTGATTTGGTTTCCACTCCAAATATACCTCTTGCTATATTGTTTAGTCAGTTAATAGTGTTAGTTATACTAGTAACTATTAATAGAAGTAGCTATCTTCACTGTGGCCTTTGATATCAGTGATAAAGCAAAAAACTACAATATGGATGATAGATGGAAGTTTATAAAGTAATAATATGGCAATTTGTTTTGCAGCTCTAAAGACAATTAAAAACAGTCCAGCTTCCCAGGAGAAACAGAATCTAGTTTTCTTCCCTGATGCTACTGTGAGCACAAGATCAGACAACATTTCCAAGGAAAAAGAAATAAAGCTGTCGCCTCAAAAACATTTGTGTATACCATCAATTTGTGAGATTTGTGTATTCCTGTGAATAACTGTGAATTAATCAAGTCATGTCCTCATAGGACAGTAATATAAAAGCTTAAGTGTAAAATATAGTACTGTTTTGTATCCCCTGAGTTTTACTTCAATGCCTACTTCAAAACAACTGTAGTCTGAACTAATTTTATATTTCCAGAGTAGAGTCTGGAGTAATAGAAATTTGGTATTTTACAGAAGCCAGAGTAGCCCAAAGCAAGAGCCTTTTAATTTAGATGAGCATAAAGTTAGAAGAGAAAAGAGACTGAATTAAAAATTCTGTTCTCCTTTAATATTGGCGTTCATCAACCTGAGACTATGATGTGCCAAGACAACCTGATCTAAAAGCTCACATACTCTGAAAGAGATGGAGATGACAATCCATTCCCCCTGTTTTTTCATCCTCTTTTTCATGCTTCCAATCAGAGGTTGCCAGTACACATATTTTTTACCTTGCACAAACTCCTGTGTTCTCTGGATTCCTCTGTGAGCTCATGTCACATGTCAACTTGCCAGAAAACAAGTGGATCAGGAAAAAGAAGATTCTCTTCTCTGCTAGATTAATGAACTGAACTGACCTGAAGAATTGTCTGATTAGTGCCAGAGGGACAGCAAAGGAATATGCAGGACTATGTGTCCAGGAGCCATGGATCAGGGAGTGAGGTAGGATCTCTGCCATGACAAGGAGGATACAGGAATAAAAGCTATTCTTTGCTGCATCAGCAAGGCATTAATTTCACTCTTTTTTTTTCATTAAAATATTCTCATTGTTACAAACTTGAAAAAAAGAATGGTTTTATTTTTGTATTACCACTGCAAAAAGATATAAAAAGTAGAAGTAAAACCAGCAAGTTTCATTTTAATTACAAAAAAAAAAAATCTTAGTGTAATACATGACAACCATGTTTTAAAGCAGCATGTGAAACCTAAGTGCTATTTCTCCTTTCCCACTTCAATTGTTCAAGTTCTCACACCATTTTTTACATTATATCTCTTGAATATGTCAGGTGTTTTATCACTACAGTTAACTGGAAAGCTGGTCCGGCTGAAAGATAATCAACTGGAGTATTTTTTGGTGTTCAAATGTATATATAAATTCTTTTAGATTTATTTCAGCCTTCAGCCATACAAACGTCTTAGTGTTTGTGACAGGAAGCAGTAGATACATTTGTTTTGTCAGCTTCAGTTAACATACAGACTAACCCACCTGAGTCAGAAAAACTTCAAAAGTAGTAATATAGTGATGCCTTTTTTTCAATAAAAAGACTTAAGTAGCTAAAATAACCCTAGAACAGAAACTGGTGCCTTTTCCTTGGTCCTAAAACTTAAGAGTCAGACACGGTTAAGGAGTAAAGGGCTTTTACTTCAGTATTTCAAAAGGATCTTTATGGTGCACCACTTTGCCAAGGTGGAATGTGTCAAAATGCACACCCCCATAAAACATGCATACAATTTTACAGACCTTGAAAATAAGCATATTTWAAAAAGATGCCTCAATGAGAGGCTTGAATTAATAGCATTGATACCTCCTCATCCCGAAGAATTCCCCTCTGGAGGGGCCTAATCCTAATTTACAGGATGTATTTTACTGCTTGGTTTCTCAAGACAGCATAGGGCCTTCCAGCCTCCAACTGTGAGGCCTCTGGGAGGTTTGGTCTAACAGAATACCAGGATTACGCTAAGTTATCAGACTTAAAGAATTACAAGTATGCATGCTAAGAGTGCTGAAGATACAAAAAAGGTATATAAAATATTTATTTTAAAAAACGTGAAAAATCATCATGGCATCAAAACAACTATTCAGGATCCCTATGTGAAGCACCTGGGATTCCCATGATGCTACCAAGAATTCTGTGATTTGCTGTGTTTGACTTCCTGTGAAATCATGTTTGCTATTAAAGAGAAGATCCTTCAAGCGTTGTCAGTTCAACATGCAGAGGCAATATGTTGTTCTGCATGCTCACCCACTGGTGCAATATGTTGTTCTGCATGCTCACCCACTGGTGCAATATAATCTTTGTGAAAGGAAAAAAGTTTGAAATACTTATCCAATCAGACTATTGCCAAATGTTGGTTTGTTTCAGGTGCTCATTTTGAAATACATTAAATCCATGCATGCATTCCAAAGTGCCTTTTGAATAGCTACAGGAAAATAAGGTTTAGATGCTGATGCAGAAGTACAGTTACCACCTCAGCATGAAACCTACCCACTTCTTAGGATACATGTCTCAGGAATAACCACCTTATTTACAGTGATATGTTGTAACTGAATTAGGCACTGAAAATCTTTCATTTCAAAAATGTTACTATTGCAATGTTGCTCTGCTCAGCTAACACTGTTCTAACCTTGTCTTCCATAGGCTTTCAAGACTTGGTGTGTATTAGTTAAATCTTTCCTAACTCTAGCTGTTAAGAAAACTCCAACCAACCAACCAACAAACCAACCAACATCCTTATCTCCAAACTAACCAATGCATTATGAGAGAGATCTATCAGAGGATTATCAGAGAATTTCAAAAAGGCATCATTTTCTCCTGTGAGAAAGGAGCAAGGATGGTGCATCACCTACTTCAGAGCAAAAGGGCAAGCCAGGTGGGGGCATGACTAGGAACACCCATAACCTCAGCATATTTATAAGAAAGGCAGGAAATATCTTCTGCACATTGTAGTACTTAATTGGGTTAATACAAAATGCATGATGAAGTATTCTGCAGTATGTAAAGAATTTGGTATTCAACAAAAATAGGAAACTTTAATTTCTTTTCGCTGTTTGAGGGGCTTTTTTGGTGGTTTCTTAAATGGCAGAACTAGTAATACTATGTGGTAAACATTGCAAAAGGATGCTAGAAAGGACTATTACATCTTTCAAATGCCACTTAATATGAAATCAGCCCTTGCTCAATACTCTGCATATCTACTCTCCAGGACAAAATAACCTCTATGCTTCCAGCTTTTCCTTGAAAACAAGTATTTATAGTAGGTGCATATTATACAAATTAAATCACTCTTATATACAGGGAAGACACACATCAGGTACACAAATCTGAGTTTGATCTTCCTTAGGAAAGAAGCTATGGAACAATAAAAACTCAGTTTCTAAATATATTAGGGTTTTGCCCACAAAGAACATTTTAGATGTGTCATACGAGTTTTTTTTTTTKTTTTTTTTTTTTTAATGTAGAGGTAATTTATAAGAGAGAAAGATGATTCAGCATTCCCTGGGTTTTGTGGTGGTCTTGGGCCTATCTCTGCTGAATTCTGTATTTCTGTAGGAACAGCTGTAAAGCAAATTAATACAGTGCAGGAAGCGTCCAGAGTAAAATCTAGCCAGGATACAAGAAGTAAAGAATGTATTTCTAAACTGGGAACTCCTATTCTCAGTCTGTGTATGAGGCATTACCTTTATCCCTCCCCTGATTTAACACCACATGTAGCATTTTCTTTTCTGAAGAATTTATAAGCCTTAATGAGCTTAGTTTCCATATCTGAGAATGCTGTTTCCAAGTACCCTGGGATATTAAAGCATTACACAATTTTTGAAAACTTYCAGTTTTCAAGCATTAAATTATGAAAAACACTTAGGATTTCACATTACTCAAAGTTCAAGAAATAATTCAAAATTTACTGAAGCATGTCAGTGGCACCTCTAAATTAAGTTAGCTCTTAAAGTCAGCTGCATCCTGGGCTACATCAAAAGTGGTGTGGCCAGCAGGTAAAGGGAGATGATGCTTTGTTCTGGCGAGATCCCATCTGGAGTGCTGCTCTGGGGTCCCCAGCACTGAAAAGACATGGACCTGCTGGAGTGATTCCAGAGAGAGACTACAAAAATAATTAGAGAGGTGGAACCTCTCTCTTCTGAAGAAAGACGAAGAGTTGAGGTTGTTCAGCTGGAGAAGAGAAGGCTCCAGGGAAAGTTTTTTGTAGCCTCTCAGTATTTAAAGGGAGCTTATAAGAAAAATGGGGACAAACTTTTTACCAGGGCATTCTGTGATAGGAAATGGAAACACAGTTTTAAACTAAAAGAGGGTAGATTCAGACTACATATAAGCAAGACATTTTTTATGATGAGGGTGGTGAAACACTGGAATAGGTTTCCCAGAAAGATGGCAGGTGTACCACCCCTGGGAACATTCAAGGCCATGTTTGGGCAGGGCTCTGGTCAAATTGAAGATGTCCCTGGTCCTTGCAGGGTATTGGAGTAGATGAGTATTAAAGGTCATCCTTTAAAGGCCCAACCATCACCCTTCTGTGGTTCTGTGATCTACTAACAGAGGTAAAGGTAAGGTCAGCTCAGCCAAACAAATAACAGCTGCTGCCACTACCTGCAAAGAGATGAAAGGAGTTTGGGAACCAATGGAAATTCCTATGCAGGAATTCCAAGTCTTCTGGCATATTTAAAGCAGAAAGGTAAGGCAACCTGAGGGGTTTTTACCTGAAGCCTACAGTTGGACACTTAAATCCTGCTTCTCCCATATCAACCTTCCTTCCAGGCATGTTCTCCTGTTTCTTTATTCTGCATTGACTCTGGTAGTAATTTAACAAATTTTCATGGAATAACAGACAATATAACCAGAATTGTGCAAGAACTTTTTGCTGGATTACCAAATTAATTGTAATACTGCATGAGATAATAAGCACCAGAGATGGTGCAAAGTAGAAAGATACAGCACTAGAAATGAGGAAAAGAGAAGAGAAATGAGGAAAGACAACAAAAACAAAACACCCCCATATATCAACTGCCTTTTAATTTACCATATTAAGAAATCAAATTTAAGAGCATGTTTCTCTCTTCTAGTACTTCTATGTGATATATGTACATCTGACTAAGAATTTACACATTCTGATTTTGTAGAGATTCGTATCCCTTGAGCACACAAAACAAACTACCACCTGAAATGCAAGGTGACAAGGGACTTAAATGAATCAGCAAACTATAACTATTCTGGCATATGGTGTACACAGCAGCTAAAAATCAGTGTGTTCTTGTGGTGTGGTTGGGTTTTTTTTCCTGCTGATTCTTGACCAACAAAACACTATCTGTATTTTCTTCTGTTTGGAACACATTTGGCTTGCTGCATTTGTAGGCAAAACACAGAACAGTGCTTACGATTAAATATTCAGAGAGGACTGTGGTGCCAAAACCCCAAACCTGGGTTTAATGGACTGCTGACATGAACCACTGCGGTGTCAGTTCATCAATGCATGAATTGTTGGTCAGGGGAAAGTGACACCAGTTAAATTTTCCCTTATTGCAGTAACTGCGGTCGCTCCTGTTTGCAGCGAGCGGGAGCCGAGGAGCGCTGGGGTGGCACGTACCCATCGCTGCCTCCGCCCGCTGCCAGGGGCTGTCTGCGGGCACGCCGCAGCCGCCGCTCGCTCCTTCCCGCTTCCCCTCTGCCCTTCCCGGCCACTCCCGGCCGGAGCCGYCATCCGCCCTGCGGTCCCGCGCGCACCCGGCCCCGCGCGGGCAGCGGCGCCGCGGGGCTGAGCGTGCTCCGTGCGGGCCGGGGAAGCGTGTAGGCTCAGGATGGGCGGGAATGGGCCGGGAACTCGGCCCTGGTTCCCGGCGGGAAACGTGAGGGGCTCAGTCTGCGCCCTTGGAGGCTGTCGGGCCTAGGGCGGCGCTTCCAGCCCCAGCAGCAGACGGGGCCGGCGCCAGTTGATGCGGCGTCCCTGCGCTCGTCCTCCCTTCGGCACACGTGCGTGCTGCGCTGCTACCCCTTGTAAACTGTTCACTTGAAATGTTTGGTTTACTGGTGGTGAAAAGGTAATTACATTCTGGTGTAAAGTTGCATTATGACAGAAAATAAAATATGTTTTAACTTGATGGCCTTCCTGAGTTTTTTAACTGCTGTGAGGACATTTTGAGCTGTAATATGTGTAAGGTCTGTGAATGCAGCCGGTAAGTTTTTTACAAAGTTTCAGTTTAAAACAGCAAATTTACACCCAGTGTTTGTGAAGTCCATAATGTCCTCTAAACTGTAACCACGTTGCATTACTATCTTCAATCTTGAAAGCATCTTGTCTTTTTGCCTGCCCATACTGCCAGCCTTTTAAAAAAATGATATTAAGACAAACTCTCTTGAGCACTGTCTAAATGGTTTTATCTCTGTTGATCCTCCCAAAATACTTACATCATGTTGATTATGAATCTGATATATTTTCTTTAGTATAAATAGGGAGTCTTTCTGTTGGATTAATGATAAAGAACAGATAAAAAGCCTGAGTAGTGGTGCATTTCTTAAATAGAAGAGAAACTAAATCTCCTCACAAGATATGATCTCACATTATCTTCAGCCTTAAGAACTGCTAAGTGTAAAATCTTTAGAGGTACTGTGAATTGGGACAGGGGCCAGAATGTATGTAGTTTTGTTAATGTGCAGATGCACTTCTATAACTTGAAGTGAGGATAATATAGTGTATGTTTGGCTGTTTATGGTTTTTGAGGGATGTTAGGAAGAAGGAAGAAAACAGACTCAAAAGAGAAAAGTAGCTGCAACATGAATATCCATCATGGTGTTAAACATCTGACTTGTGTGCTTTTTTTCTCTTAATTCCTATACATTAAATAGCACTTTTATTCGGATTATACTCATGTCACTTGAAATACCTGTCTAGCAAATCCAAACCCACAGAATCATTGGATATCTTTATTTGGAAGGAACCCACAAGGATCATCAAGTCCAGCCCCCAACTCCACACAAAGCAGCCTCAAAGCTGATCAGCATGTCAGAGCGCTGCCCAAACACTTGCTGAGCACTCACTGACAGCTTCAGCTTCGGGCCATGACCACCTCACTGGGGAGCCTGTGCCAGTGCTTGGCCACTCTTGCAGTGACAATCTCTTTACTAATACCCAACCTGAACTTCCCCTGACACAGCTTTATGCCATTTCCTCACATCGTGTCTCCCAGTGTTCTTTCTGCTTAGTAGGAGATGTTTTTTAAAGATTTTTTTCCTTAATTTCATTTTTCATAAACATAACTGTTCCATATAATATAAGACTATTTGTAACTCAAACATCTTACCTTTTTTATTTGATCTACTTTAGGCTACCTGCCATTCTTTATGTTAGCTGTTTAGGGCCTAATTTTGTCACCATTATATTATATGGCTGACTATGCATGTAGGCTTTTCTCAGTTCTTGTTCAGTTTTTGAAAATCAGATAGTATTTTATTGCTGACAGAATATACTCATCAATCTATTAAAGCCATTTTTAGTTACTTTGAGATTAGTGTGCAAGACAAAAGCTCAAAGGTGAAATTTGAAAAGCAGAAGGGTCAAATAAATATAACTGCCTTTAAAATAACTTGAAGCGGTCAGCGGTTGTTGGTGCAACGTCTCGGCAAGCTGGCCAGCACCGCTTGCACTCGAGGGGGCACTCTCCCGACGCTGCTGTCGGGWACAGCACCTAAGGTCAGCACCCCACTTGGAAGTGGCAGTGCTGCCTTGGTAGGAGRTGTGGCCGCCAATAAGCTACTTGCTGCAGGAATGAGGAGAGCGCTCTTTGGTCTGGGCAAGTTCAATTTATTGAGGGTGGGGAAGAACAGGAACCAAAGGAAGCGAAGAGAAAGAGGGCAGGAATACACGCACTTATGAAGGGAGTGGATGGTAGGGGGTGGAAACAAGGAGAAACCAATGGGAGTCAAGGTGGGAGTGGGGTACATAAGAGTGACATAAGGGAAGGACCAGTAGAAACAACTTAAAGGAGGGGCCCCAGCCTCTGAACCAATCACTCCCAGCCCCAGGCAGAAGGTTCTAGAGGGAAAGGTGGTGGCAAGGAGTGACTGACAGAGCGCTGAGGAGGGACTGAGGGAAGGATACATGGGGTTTCCAGGGCAACCGAGGAGGGGAGTAACTTGATACATCTGTCACCATGGGGACTGGGGTGACAGACACTTAATTGTGAGGGGAGGGAGAACCAGGGCAGAACCATTTCTAACTTAGGGGGAACAGAGTAAACCAACTCAGGCAAGGGGGAGAACAGAACAACTTAACAAACACAACCCAACAATAACTTCTAAAAGTAGACTCAGGGTTTTTTTTTCATGTTATCAACTTCAAAGCAACCCATCTGAGACTTTTTGCTAGCAAGCCTAGGAAGGATTTCTTTCTCTTTTCTTAAGGTCAAGGAAAACTTTCTGACTAACTAAGTCAGACAGGAGGCTTTTGGAATAGATTTGTCAAAGTTTTGTCCAGATTTTAGTCTAATGCTATTCTTAATTCAGGTTCTGTAAATATTAAAGTGGATTAAAAAGAGAGAGTGTATTTACTCTGTACATTGCCCATTCACCCTAAATTTAGGTGTATTTCCCCCCCCCCCCCCCCCATTTTATTCTAACCACACAAATTTAGCCAAGAATGAGAGGAAAAGATTCTATAAAGTAATGGCTATAAGTGAATATACCAAGTATATTGGGTATGGTTGTCAGAAGCATTTTCCTCTACAGGTCTTCTGATTTTCAGCAATACTTGATCATGTAATGTAGCCTATCTGATTTTTCATCAGTGGAAATGCTAATCCAATAGGTTTTTTTCATGTTCAATGTTTCCATGGTTCATCATAATAATGGATATGAAAACTAAGAAAATTTGAAAATCATAAATATTTTTAAAATTAATATTGTTTAGACATAAAGAGAACAGTAACTTATCTCTACCACTGCAGAATGTTGCAATACAAGTTTGTTAAAACAAAAGCTACTCTCACAAGTTCAAAATAGTAGAGTTAGTTCCCAGAGTAGCTTCAACTGGACATTAACTAGGGGGAAATGAAATGTTACTTTCCCAAAATCTTTTTGACATCCAAATCCTTAACATCCCTATTAAAAACAAACTCTACTCCATATAAAGCTGCTAAGAAGTCCCTGCAATAAAACAGTCAAAAGAGGATTTTGAGTAACTGTTGAAAGTTGCCGATAGGAAAAACAAGATTCACTAGAAAAGAAAGTGATTTTATGCAGAGTTCTCTTTTTTTTTCTAGATTGACTCAGAAAAAGAAGTCTCCTGCATATGTGTAGAAATTGTGTTCTGCTCATACACTGAAGGGTTAATGTGTCTAATCCATGTTCTGTTCAGTGGGATTTTTTTTCATTAATCATAGTTGTAGAAATAATACAGATTTTAAAAGAAATTAATGCTTGTTGTTCTGTGAAGGAAGCACAGGAGAAAGTCTTTTGATGTTCTGCCAGTGTTCAAAAGTTTATCTTTAAATATAATTTTAATATGATAATGTCTAGGATTGTTTATATTATCTTTAGTAGGATTTCTTCAACAAATACATAGGAGAGCTCATGTTAAAACAGACATTGTAATGTATTTCCACGCATTGGGAAGATTTTTTTTTCCATAGTGAAAATGTGTTTTTGCAAACATACACAGTTCTGAACCAAGTGCTAAATGCTAGATTTTTCAGAGTAGTATAGACAGTTTGTCTGTAACAGTCAGAAATTTTTTATTGCAGGTAACATATTATCTAATTCTAAGAAATTATGGCAAGAAAAGGAACAGATTCATTATTCTGCCAAAGAAGAGACTCAAATACAGTACTAAGCACCAGAATTTTCACCCTCTGAACATCTCATTCTAATGTCAGTTATCTTAGCCCCAAAATAACTGGCTATTGGTTGTGCTTATGTTCCCTTTGCTTAGGGCAGCTGCTGTTCATGAAGTGCTGATTTCCTGTGTGCTTAATTTTTTGTTCAGCCATCAAGAATGATGCATAGACATTAGAAATTAATCTCTGTCTGTTATTCTAATGTTCGTTTGCAGGTCTCATGCAGGTGTATGCAAGGAAATTTCCAAAGGCACTGCTGGAATGTGGGACCAATGGACAATATTTTTTCTTGATGATTTATTTCATACCTGCTGGTTTTGCCTTTGAAAAATGTGCCTCAAAGAATTTCTTCCTGTGGAAGGCCTATAGGAAAACAATTTCTATATGGAGTTATAGTAAACCTAGAAAATACACTGTATTCAAGATAAAAGACTACATTTTTCTCTTAAGAGTGTAATTTAGGGCGGAAATTAGGAAGATTCTAACTCCATATTTATTGACCAGATGAAAAAGAGACAATTGGAAGATAATGGGAAAGGTTTAAAAAGTCTACAAAATGTTTTTGAAAAAAATCTGTGGATTGAAAATATTAGCATTWAAACAGCTACAAATGTGTTACTTCAGTTTCAAACTCATTGAAATGTTTTTGATCAGACATCTTATGTTCCAGGAAACAATTACCAATGTAGGTTGGAAAAAGAAAGACAGGAAGATTAAGAGCATCTAAAACTATCTGATACTACAAAATCATAAAATCATGCTACAAAATGTAGCAGCTTTGAGGATTGTGTAAGTGAATGGAATTCACTCTTGTGTCTGTTTCTGAGCTTTGCCATACCAGACTAGGAGCCAGTTCTTGCTTTGTGTAAGGCTGTTTCTTGGATGTCATGGAAGGGATCTCTTGAGGCCATGTGCCCAACCCCCATCCCCCCTGGTTCAAGGCATGGTTGGCTAAAGCAAGTTCCTTAATACCTTGTCTGGTCATTTCTGAACACCTCCAAGGATGGAAACTCCATAGCCTCTCTGTGCAACCTTATCCAGTGTTTGACCTCACCATAGCAATGAGGGATTTTTTTCTTGTGTTTAAATGGTCTTTCCTGAATTTCAGTTTATGCCCATTGCCTGTTGTCCTTCCAATGAATACCACTGAGAAGAGTCTGGTTTATATACAGTGGGATTCTCACTCACCAATTTTGCAGATGACACCAAGCTGAGTGCTGCAGTTGATGCAGAAGGGAAGGGATCTCATCCAGAGGTACCCTAACAGACTTGAGCAGTGCATCTCTGTGACCCTCATGAAGTTCAACAAGGTCAAGTCCTACAACTTAGTGTGGGCATTCCCCAATATCAACACAGACTGAAAAATGAAGGGATTGAGAGCAGGCCTGTGAAGAAGGATTTGAGGATAGATACTGGTAGATGAAAACTAGGATGTGACCCAGCAATGTGCACTTGCAGGCCAGAAAGCCAACCGTGTCTTTGTCTGCATCAAAAGCAGCATGGCCAGCAGGTTGAGGGAGTGGTTCTGCCCCTCTGCTCTGGTCTCATAAGACCCCACTTGAGTACTGCACCCACTTCTGGAATCCTCAATACAAGAAAGACGTGGATCTGTGGGAGCAGGTCCAGAAGAGGGTATGAAAATTATCAGTGGGAGGATGGAACACCTCTCCTGTGGAAGAAAAAAAAAAAGAGCTGAAAGGAGTTGCTCAGTCTGGAGAAGAAAAAGTTCCAGGGAAACYTTTCAATATATAAAGGGGGTAATAAGAAAGATAGAGAAAGACGAGACTTTGAGTTAGCAGATGTGGTAGAAGAGACCCTCCCATTGGCAGAGTGGTATTGGATCTCTGAAGGTTCCATTCAACCCAAATCATTCTATGGTTCTATGATTCTGTGATAATATACAGGCAGCCAGTAACAGGATAAGTGGCAATGGCTTTAGACTAAAAGATGACAGGTTTAGACTAAATATTAGGAAGAAATTATTTACTCAAAGGGTGGTAAAGCACTAGAGTAGGTTGCTCACAGAAGTTGTGAATGCCCCATTGCTGGAAGTGTTGGAGGCCAGATTGGGTAGGGGCCTGTGAAACCTGATCTCGTGGGTCATATCCCTGCCCAAGGCAGTGGGCTTGGAACCAGGTGATCTTTAAGGTCCCAGCCAACCCAAAYCATACTGTGAGTCTATTCACCATTCAGATATACGTAATCACTTGATAAGATCTCCCTTGAGCCTTCTCTGCTAAACTGAATCCCAGCTCTCTTGGTCTTTCCTCATTTAAGGATCAATATATTTCCTTGACTCAACTGATACAAGCCTTCATTTCAATAAGGGATGTTTTTGCAAGTCAATGATACAATGCAAAGAATAATTTAGAGACTTGAGAAATAGTTTTAGAATTCTAAAATCTTCTTCCAGTTGCAAAGCCAAGTGTATAGCTTACTGTATTGTGTTGGGTGTCTAGAGAGAAAAAAATCTGGGATGTTGGGGCTAATTCTCAGTTCAGATCTGTATTCTCCACTGTGGTAAAAAATTGGTTAAAAATCAAAGTGGGGTGGTTTTTTTTCCTTTCTTTTTCTATTTTTTTTTCTACATTTCTGAAGTTTAGTGTGCCTAATTCGTCTAAAAATCTCTTTAAAATCTGAATTTTATTACTGAAATCATACAGGAGATTAGAATTCACCAATTTCCATTAAATTCTGACTTCAGTTCTAGTCATATATATTTTTCTAGACATATATATTTTTCTAGACATATATATTTTATATGAATATGTATGTGTAGATGTATGTAAATATAAAAAAATAAAATCCTTGTATCTTTTCATTGTTATTTTCTCTCTTGAGTTCTTTGGCAATTCCAGTTGCCTGCCAGATATAATACTTTACTTTGATAACCACTAATGAAATTCTATAAACTTTGGTGAATATGGAGTCAAAATTTATTAAATTTCTTCAAGGACTGAATACATTTTCAAGGATGAAGTGTAAAAAACCAGAAAGGAGTGGTATAACTAGAGTATTTTAACCAGATAAAATCCAAAGGAGCTGGTTATTCAAATCAGCAGCATACCACATGTTTTACTCCCTTTTTGAAGTAATTTGATGGAAGCTGTAGGCTAATTAAGGCTATTTATAAGAAACTAAAGTAGGTCATAAGACATTTTGTGCCATATTGCTTCAAGATAGAATGGGAAGGGAAAATATTTCTTACTGAAATTGTGAAATAGGTTGTTAGAAACAAATGTCACCCTAGAATCAGTTATGCAAAAAATGCTTGGATTATGTGGTCCTTGTGGCAAGCATTTTCTGTTGTAAATGTAGGAATCTGGACTTGATGAACACTATTCTTATCTTGAAAAAATTGTAATATTTGATAAGTAAAGTCACATCAATTAATTTCTTAAATCTCAATAATAAGGTTTTACAGGTGTCCTGTGTTGTGCAACGATCAAGAAATCCAAAGTAAGTTCAAATAAATGTTTGTCATTTCTGTTTCTTCATGCAAGTTTCACCATTCTACTCTGCAGAACTGCTGCACCTACCATCTAGCAAGCACAGCTACAGTGATTTGTGAGTAGTGACAGTCTCATCTTCCATGTGAGAGAGGTGTTTTTCTGATGTCTGCTCAAGCCATATGCTCCCATCCAAGCCAACAGGAACACCATGTTTAGCTCAGTGTTGACATCATTACCAGGAGTGTTAATACAATCTGCCTGTCAGCACTACCTTAACTGAAGCTGTGCGGCATTAACTCTGTAATCTGAACCCTGAGTGGTGTGCTGAGTTCAGTGTCTTTTGTTTGCAAATGAAATAATTGCATACCACAGCATTTAACCTTACAGTGTTTCTGGTGTTTATTGGGATAATGAAAAAAGATCGGGCAGGATTGGATCTTTGTGAGGAAATCTCTAAATGTTGTAGGTAGCAGTGGTGGTTACTCAGCAGATGCTGCTCTTTTGTTCCAGTTGGTTATCAGACAGTGCCATGCCAGGACACTTGGCTGTTTTGGGTTTTTTTTCCTCAAGCAAAACCAAAGTCTTGGTTAAAAACCTGATCAGAGAATGGAAAGTGTTTCTTGAAAAATAATAATAATTTTGAAAAAATTAAAAATCAGATCCTTATGTGTAAGACTGACGACTGGAAAATTTCCACTTATAGCTAAAAAGAAACCAATTTATGAGTGTCATGCAACTATTAAATTAATAACTTGATTTATTTGGGAATACTGTAACATGAGATACTTAAGATCCTGCAACATTTCAATGTATAAATTTAGATTCTGAGTGTCACAAGTCAAGTGGAAGCATAGGGATGATAGGCAACAGAGTAGCAGTCAGCACAGCTGTGTGGGACAGAGCATGGGCATGAAAGCAGTTACAAACAGTTGGTATTTTAGAGGCAAACTTTAACAACAGTTCTGAAATTGAACTAAGCTAAAATTCTTTCACTTATACTTTCATACTGTAATGTATCTGGATCTAAGCTAACAGTCTCTGATAATATTATTGTAGCAGTTTTCATTTGCAATAACTTGAGAATTTATTTACAGAAAGGATATTGTAGTCCAGATCCCTTGCTGGCAGTATAATTTTTGTATTTTAATAATGTTTCCAGTAGATGGCAGTAGCCGCTTATTGGCTGAATGAACACCATCATAGTGCACTATATGAACATACAGCAGTAAAACCCAAGTATGTTCCTATGCAGGTACTTAACACACAACTGATCTGTAATTGTGTCTGTTACAAATGTGTCACCTCTTTGCTGTATCTGAGTATGAAATCTTTCCTGAATATTTTCCTTTTGAGTCTGTTTGTTTCCTTAGAAATGTGTGATAGTATAAAACTAATAAAGCTGTTACAGGGCTACRAAGGGTTAGGGACATATAAATCTCAAATTGTGCTTGGTTCTGAGGTGATTGGATTATGCCTACATTTGAAAACTGTTGTGGGCTACTCTGAGTTAATTTTACAATGTCTTACATTCAGATTAAAATGCTTTACTGTAAATTATCTGACATAAATTGTGCTTTTATGATTAGAATTTTGCTCAAATAATATTATGTGCCAAAATAATATTGTGCCAAAATCAGTATGGATGATTCTGCATTGCAAAACATGTCATGTTGCAAGACTGTCAAAACCTACCATTGTTTTTCTATTTGGTTTTGCTGCTTCTAGGCTTTCTGTCCATCCATGTTGCCTTTTCTGACGTGGAGACATGTTATAGAAATTGGTTTTTGTGCTGTTTAAACACTGATCAAAAGACTTTTATGTGGTACTGCTGAATTCATAAGGAGTTCACAAACCAAAGCTCTTGGTGCTTCATCTGCCATATATGATGTTGGATGGAGTCAAATTCTGAGAAGCTTGGAAAGAACTTGCATTATTTTAACTGATCTCCAGTTGTATAAACAGTCACCATTATACAGATGAAGGAATATATGGGATTAAATCTGGATTTGCCAAATATCTCAGAAGTAGATTTTGGATAAGAATTACAATGATCTGGTATTTTTATGGAAAGTTTGGTGATATCTTGGTAACTGGGCATTAGCAGTCTCAGTAATGTGAACACGAGAATGTCAAACACACTGTCTCAGAAACCCTTAAAGAGATATGGGGAACCAGAAGACCCTGGAAAACACTGAAGAATCAACCTGAATCAGAAGCAGAGGACAAAATGAATGCATAGGGTCAAATCCAGTAAATAGAAATTAATACAGTGATATTCAGCTTCAGTGTAGGAGGGTAGGGAGGTTTAAATAAGTTAATGGCACTAACGCATTTTTCCAGCCTTTTTTTTGTTTCATGTATTAAGTGCCTTGCCTACTACCTTGCCTTTATCCTGGCTTCTGTTCAGCTGTACTGCACACGACCTATTGGTACTTCCCCATTTCTCTAAGTACACACTAGAAGAAAGAGTGTCTCACTCTGTCCAAGATCATGGTGCTTAATCTCTTCCTTTCTGCCGAGTTCACTCTGAAGTTCTTCACCTGAGTTCTTCAGGTGATAGTTTTTATTAAAGACAGACTTATAGAGAAGGGTGAGTGATATCTTTGAGAGGATCAAAGAGTATATGTAACTCTCAGCTTTCCACTGATACACTGTCAATATATATCTTTACAATATTCACAGAAGCCTCCAGCTTATCAGTGGTCATTAATTTCTGTGGCTTGGCAGGGCTACCAGTTTTCAGTGTGAAGCTTCATATCACACCTGGGGAGTAGCTATGCATGTGAAGAAGGTAACTTTTTCTCCTTTTTTCCTTATAACTCTAATGCCATGGAAAAGAAAGGGTGGGGAGCGGGAAGGGGTAATGAATGGTGATACAAAGGCCAGCAACTTCTTCACATACGTACCGGTAAGTCACTTGAATCTACATAGTGCTATGAAAGCCTATGACAAGATTTTTATAAGATTAGTTATTTTTTTGGTATTGCTATCTGATGAATAAAAGACTTAATGACTGTTTTGGATCATTGAGCCTCCTTTTATTTCATCATCATAATATATTCAAAGACTCTGAAATAACATGGAAATGTCAACCTTGTTACAAGGTCTGTATTACAAACTTGCATGAATGTGCAGAAAAAGAACATTAAATGTGATAACATTTATCAAATCTAATTAAATTATAATAAACAGTACACTGAGCCAAGAAGACGTAGCATTTCTAAGATGTGTCTTCTATGAAAAAATGTATACTGATGAAGAGCTGAAATTAGTATCAGTAGGTGAGTATATTACATTCCTCATTTTTTGATTTTGTTTCATTTTACTGAGTTCTCCTTTCTGACTTACCAAGCTTGCTTTTCTTCTACTCCCTTCGCAAGGTTCTTTCTTACTTGCTCTCCTGAGCTTCTGCAAAACATATCCAGCAGCAATCAAAGGGAACATGGGGTGTTTTTTCGCTTCTGGAATATTGGTCTTTCAGTCTTGTGGATGTCGCATTGTATTACCTCCTGGTCTTTCCTATATATCTCATTACTGTAGGTGAATTTTCCAAATGCTGACCAAATGCTAGTATACCACAGAGGAATATTTTATGAACATTGGGGTATAGAGTTAAAAAAAATCTCAAACGTTTGGACAAACAATAGACTTATTTGATTTAAAGAATGCCAGCTCTGTAAAATGATTTGGTTTTGACTGAGCCTGAAGCCACTGGTTTCTTTTGTAGGTCATCCTGATTTACAAATTACTGTCCACTTTGTATATGTTGGCAACAACTACCTGTGCTCATAATTTGCTCCTGACTGCCTTTCTTCACTATGACAAAGAAATAGGGTAATAGAACCAAGTGGGCAATAAGACCAATAGAAGGGAAAATTTGCTAATGACAGAGGAGCTTTAAGGTTGAAAGAATTTGTCCCACTGGGCGGTGGGAGTGTGCACAAGCTTTGTACAAACCAAGTCAAACAATGAAAAATTAGTTAGGTCCAGCACAATGGTCGCAGACATATCACATGGTGTCCTGCCCCATCTGCTGTGAGAAGCATGACAGAGACAAGGTGGGTCACTGGTGAGCAGCATCCTGTAATGGGTCATTCTCAGGTGGATACTGCAATTGTAAAGGCAAAGTCTGGCTTTGGACCAGTTGACTCCTAAACAGTGACCAGCTGTCCCACTCTCATAGGTATATTCCACATCCGCAGCAAATATGGATTTGTTTACTCCTGCTATTTCAGGCACAGTGCTGAAGATTTGCTTCTCTGAGTGGAGAGATAGAGAGGAGGCAGAAAAATTGTGCTGGCCTTGCCTTGAACTCTGCTTGCACCTGCTCAAAACAGGCCTGTAGAAAGCAAAAGTTCTCCTAGGCAAAACCTGGCAAGCTGCCCAAGATGTTGAAATGATTTGYTATAACTCTGCTCCATTACAACTTCATCAATTCTAGGTCCTGCGCAACTTGCCAGTCTGGATGAATATTTCAGCATCAATGACGTATTTCTAGTGAACCCTGTATCTTTGAAGTTGTTGTTGGACTAAAAATATGACAGGTCATTGGCTTCTAGATTAGTCCTTTCACACACATTCTACATAGTTGGCTGTCTGACTTTCCTGACACTGGTAATGTCAAGTTCCTGAAACACAAAGAGAACTTAAGCTTTGGCAGACACCAAGAACTTATCCACTGCCCCGGCAGACAGACCTTTCCCACCCTAGGTAAGTATTTGTCTCATGCACATACAAGTCTTGATTTCCTGGAAGGAATATTTACAATACATATAAACTTTATTGAAATGCACTGTTGTTCTGGAGATGATACATTTCTCTAGGTGTATAAATCCATGCTTTATGTGTAAATCACTTAGCTGCAAGATAAGCAAGTAGGTTACTACTTCCAAGCAGGAGTAGTTGGCTTCTAGTGGTCAGCTAGCTCCTGTTGCTATTTAAAGCCTCTAAAATCTGTTTACAGAGCTGTTTGTATGAAGGTTCCCTATCCTTTTCATTCATACTTTTTATCCTGATCCTAATTGTGCTTGTTTTACTGTGAGCTTTACACTCACTGTGGGGTATGTGACAAACATACTGTTCCAGGGAAGACAGAATTTCTTATTTTCCAAAATTGGCTGTGAAATATGTAAAGTAATTCATGCTTAGGGGGAAAAATGTATAAAAATAAAATTGTAAAATAAATTAAACATCCAATGAGCCTCTGATTATGGACAACCTGGAGACAGATTATCACACTGAGGTTACGAAACTCCTGATGGCAGCAGGAGAAAAATGCCTCGTTAACTAATAAAAGAACGTGGCTGGCGCGGAGATGGGCTTTCCAGGGAACCATCAGGGAACACCCAAGGACGATCAGCACTTGATAGATACCATCAATCAAGATAACCAAAGTCGTCCAAAAACATGCATCTGAATACAGGACTTCCCCTGACATGATCAGTGCCTGCCACTACTCAGGAAAGAGCAATTGTCCAGCCATGCACAGTGAAAGAAAACTTCATACATATGCAGAGTTACAAAAGAAATGGGGCGTCTCTGCCTGAGGCATAAAAAACTGTAAAAAATAGCCTTGCTGGAAATTGCATTCTTGAACAGAGGGAGATCCGATGCGATGGAGGTCGGATCCAGGTTCACCCAGCACCAATCCCGGGCTCAACGCTGTCTCTTTGACTGTGGTTTTTGAGGACTGTATTTTGGTTGCTGTTATAAATGATCAATCAAAAGCCAAATTATCAAAAATGGGAAAAGATTTATTTATCTTTTTCCGTGACCAAAATACGGTCCTCAAAACCACCACAGCCAAAGAGACAGCGTCGAGCCCGGGATCGGTGCTGGGCGAACCTGGATCCAACCCCTTTCACATTGGACCCTCCCCTGTTCACGAGAGCCGCTTCTGGCGGGGATGTTTTATACAGTTTATTATGCCTGAGGCGAAGGAGTCCAAGTTTCTTTTGTAATTCTGCAATTCATAGTAGGTTCTTTCACTGTGCCACTTCCTGGCTGATAGCCAGCATTGATCGAATCCCGGGAAGTCGCGTATTCACCTGTATCTTTCCAGCGATTTTGGCTATCTTGATCGATATTATCAGCAGGGCAATGATCGCTCTTAGGTGTCTTCCGACTCGGGATACCAGACATCACCACGCTAGGTGAGTCTATCCATAAGCTAAATGCCGATCGTTATCCTGCCGCCTCCAGGAATTTCAGAGTTTGAATAGGCGTGCGCCTCTTGGRCTGCTTGTGGTCAGAGACTCGTTTGGATTTCACAATCTTTATAAAATACATTCTTTTATTGCAAAAATTATTTCTAACATATATTACAGCGGTGAAAATAAATCTTTCACATTTATTAATTTGGCTTTCTCATTGATCATTTTTAACTGCTGTGTGATAAACATTACTTAGTTTGAATCAGAACTAAAAATTCTGCCTTAGTGCTGGAATGGTATGAGTGCAAAAATGCCATAGAAGAGTTTCATTGTAGTAATTTGAAAAATTCATTCTGGTCCTTTTTCTTTGCCCTCAAAAAAAATCATTTTATGGCAGCTCTGAGTAGTTTTGTGCTATTAGAAGATGGTTTATTCCTAAATGTCACAAGTCAAGCAGACAAGGCAGGAGGACGGCTTGGCTGAATAAGGATCTTCTCTTGAAAATAAGATGGAAAAGGAAGGTTATGTCCAGTGGAAGCAAGGCCAGGTGACTTGGGAAGGATACAGAGATGTTATTTGCCAGCGCAGGGAGAAAATTTATGCAGCCAAGGCTCAGTTAGAGATGAAGCTGTGATGATGTTAGAGATTAACTGGGGGGGGGGGCAGTAAAAAGAGGTTTTTTCAAATATGTTAAAGACAAAAGATAGTTAAGGATGGTCATCTCACAAACTGGGACAAACAGAAGTGTTTAATGCATTCTTTGCCTCTGTCTTCAACATGGGCCAGGAGTTGTACTCAATCACCTTGATGGTTCCCTTCCAACTCATCATATTCTGTGATTYTATGATTCTAAGTTTTTGTGTCATTCTGTGTATCCACCTAGGCCCAAGATGTGGAAACATAATGAACAGCTCTATCAGCAAAAAATACTTTACACTTTAGTGTTTCTCAGTTTTTCTCTAATATATTTTAAGATGAGTAAAGGGCATGAACATACCAGAGTTCTATGGGGCATAACTAGGAAATAATTGTGATCTGTGAGTGATTGTGAGGCAGACAAGTGTCTTGTGATGAATCTAGATATAATCTGCTGCTCTCTCCTAGAGCATGTCTCAGCAGATGGAAGCACTAAGTATTGAACACTATGGATGTGTTAATTGTGCTATTTGCTGTCACATAGTTCCTTAAAAACCTATTCAGACACATTGGGACCAGCGTGAAGAGTAATTTAGATTGTATTGTTCCTCTTYCATTGTCATGAACTCTGGAGGTTCTTGAGGTTGGCCCAGGAAACTGGATAATTCCTAAGGCAGAGCAGCTGCTTTGTTCCTACAGTCCTTGCAAATGGATCTGGACCCTTATCTAATCCCGTTTTTTTCTTGACCACAGAGAATTCCCTTGGGGTAGTTCATAGATGAGCATTGTCTTTCAGGACTGTGCCATTCAGTTTGAATGCAGATTCAGCAGGTGTTAAACAAGTGAAAACAGCTCAGCTAACAGCAATTGCAGACTTAATGAAAAAATGGGTGGGGAAAAGTAGTATTTCCCTCAGTTAAAAAATATGTTTCACTAATCAGTTAATATAACTGTGAGGGCATGGTATTTTGTCAGCAAAGAAACTACTGAGACAAGTTTCAGGGAAATGCTGACTCCTGAAAAAATAGATTTGTCAGATATGTAGACATGTCATTAACTTGTATCCTTTCAGGAGTTAAGGAAAATTCCTGCTTTTGTTTTTTTCCCCAGTAGAGCAAAAGGTTATTTTATTTAAAAGGGGGAAAAAAAAGTTGATTTGATGTTCAGCTCAACTAGTTAAGTAATTCACTTAGTTTGTTAAATCCAAAAGCAGCCAAGGATTTCTGCTTGAGCTATAAATTAGAGCTTTTCTTTATTTGTGAGACTCACGTGTTCACAAAGCTGCAACACTGGTTGGAATACATTAGGGCTTAAAGATAGTCTCTCTCCATCTCTATGTGGAGGTGAAATGTATGATTTTTAGTTTTGTTTAACAAAAGATCTTTGTTTAGCAAAATATTTTTTAGCAAGATCATAGTTACAGAAATGCTGAACAAACCTGGTATTGGAGTTTTTCATGAGACCTTGAGATTTTGACTGTTATTTTTCCATCTCTCAATAAGAGGCAAAGTCTTATGAGCATTTCTCTGTCAGATGTCTGGTTTTGAATCAGAACTTCTTGATTTGGTACTCTGAGCAGAAGAGATCCAGCAGTCCAGAMGTCTCTCTTAGTAGAAACTTTGGGGTCTTAATGGAAACATTCCACCCACAGTGAGATTTGATGAATCATGGTGCTGGAAATTTAATGGTTATCTGCAGCTAGAAGGCATGAGATTTGAGAAAGGGGGAACTGATAAGCCATTTTTGCTAAATAAGGTTCTTCTCTACTATGCTGTCATCTTATAAAATAATGTGTTTGAGGAAGTTCTCATTCCCGTTTACTAAAAGGCCTTCTAAAGTACACAATTCAGTTCAATTTAATATGTATTTAGCTAGCTTGAAAAATAATGCATTTTTAAACTTCCAYGTGAACTGCATTTAATCATTGCCAAGTCTGCACAGACCATCTTCTGCTGATCTGAGGGTTTCATTGCAAGCTGTATGAATTGTTACAGGGTATTTTCTTGAGACCACAGTGTATGTTAGTTAAAATATCGACATGAATATGTTCTTACATGCTAGTACCAGAAATATAATTTACTAATGTCTAGTAAGACAATTGACAGCACATTCAGTGATTCAGGCAGTAAAACCAAGATTGTAAAACCTGCTCCAGAGTTTAATACTTTCAAAAACAAAATACATAAATGTTAGAAACACGAAACTGCTGTTGTGCAAACACTGTTATAACCTCTGCAACAATTAAGAGGTAGGAAGCACTTAGGATTTTACTCACATATGCACATAGAGACACAGGGACATCCCCTTGTATAAGAGTCTAAAGGTCCTAAGAATTCTTCCATTTTTGGCTCAATTTGTTTCAGATGCAAGCTTTGAATACCCCACCTAACTTGCGGGAAATCCTTTCTCTGTGTTTACAGATGGGGTTTTTTGTGTTTATATCATCAGCAAACGGAGAACAATGGGGGCTTTTTTGTAAATTGTTTTATCTCTTGGAATTGTTAGAGGTCCCACAGCTCTGCTAGTCACTAGGTCACTTAGACAGTTTAGCTTTTCCCCATTGTGTGTACTGTGATAGAGCACCTCTGCTTCCATACTTAAGGTCAGACTTCAAAGGATTCATCCACATCTGAAAGCTGGCTGAAGCACTGCATTTTTATAGAAAAAGTAAAAAACAATTTCCTGTTCTAGACACAGTTTTTCAGCTGATATAACTTTACTAGAGTATCTTGGCTTGCTCTCCTAATGTGCATAGTAATGGCAGAGGGATGCAGTTTATTTGGTGACGGATTCCTGTCACATGTCCTGCATTAAGTTAAATGACAGGGTTATGCTTCTGCATTGCTTAAGACCACAGACACATCCTGAATGCAGGCATCCCTCCTTAGGACCTGTAGTTTCATAAGGAATGACTGGGACAGGGAGCAGGGCTTGTCTGCTCTCAGTTTTTGAGGCCAGTGAATTTCGGTAGTCTTCTTTATGTCATTGTATCTTGATTTGCAAATGATAGTGATTTAGATCTCTTTCCACAATGTATTAAAAAATTCCAGATAAAATATGAGTATTGTTCAGTTTCTCTTTTTGTAAAACCCCAGGATCTAAGTATGCTCATCATGGCAATCACAGACATTTTTTATCCCAGGGACTTTATGTTAAATAAAATATAGGCATAGGCAGAGACAGAAACAAATCACTCAGACAGTTATTATTTATTGACCACATATTAAAACTTTGATTTTTAATTGGATTGTAATGTGAATTTGGCTAAAACATGATGTGATGTGTACAGATGGTGAATGAGAAAATGCTTGTGTTCAGAAGAGCTTGTCATTTATACAAGAATATTTATAAGCCATGGCATACATATAGCCTTGCAAGAAATAATTTGTTCAAGTTTAAAAAATCATTTATTGCTCAAGCTTAAATTTTATTTTTATTGCCAGTGCTAGAACCTAGATCATGAAACAGAACTTCAAATTCTTGTTCATTCATGTGTTGGTAAGCAGTATTGTGCAATTCATCTAGGAAAATGGAAAGTGATCTTAAAACTTTCTAAACTATTAGTAACTCATGTAACTCAGGTACTCTCTAGTAAAGTAAAAAAAATAGCTGGCTAGCAAATGTGTAAAGATAACCCATGTCTTTTTCTTGTAGTTCAGTTTAGTTATGAGAAAAGCATCATTTTGGGAGATGGTATTAAAATATATTAAACATAATATACATTATTTCTCCTGTATAAAACAATAACTTTTTTAAACCTGATTGTATGTCTTTGCTTGTGTGCTTGAATTTTTTAAACCTGAGCTATRTCTTTGCTTGTGTGTTAGTGCCTGGCAAACTTTTACTTTTGTCGATGTATTTCCTTTTAGACATGATATTATGGGGGTTTGAGTATGTCTTGGCTGGTTTTGAATCTGATCTCTTATTTCTAACATATTATTTTTCCTTTTATGTAGCATCTCCTAAGTGTGCTTGATAAATCCAAAATCTGGGCCTGGTATGGTTTTCCTGGTGTTTCTGTTGTCTTTTCAATTCTTCATCATAAAGTTTGCAACAATGCTAAACAGTAGCGAAGAGATGTAAACCTGTACTAACTTGGTGATTTCCCATGGAGATGTATTGTTATTAGGTGCTTAAAACACTACAAGTCACTTTACACATCTGAATATGATGATATTGATGGACTGAATTCCATAGACCTGAAAGTCCATGCTATAGGACTTCACAGGACAATGCCTTCTGAAATAAAAACCAAAATAGATGTTGGGGTTAGCTGCCTATTCCTTGAATGTTCTTAGTGTGAATTCCTGCTAATAAACGGCATGTTTAATATGCAGTAAAACCAACAACAGTATCTCTGTATTCAGCTTGTTGTGAGTTTTGTATTCTGTACATTATTCTTTTGTGCAACAAGGACTATCAAGATTTCTCTCTAGTTGAACACAGTGAAATATCCTTTGCTAGATATTCTATCAAAGCTTCCAAGTTTTTTTTTTCAATGAGCAGTGGACCCCTTTTTTCAGATTTTACTCAACAGTTCTGTCAGTTTTAATGGTAGGGAGGGCTGCTTTAAAATCACCTTTCTCCTTTTGCTTCTCTGTTTATCAGCTTCATGATTATAGTCTGTTGTTATGGTCTGCAGTGGTGGTGGGCACAACCTTCCCCAAGAGCATCTTGTGCCAGCGGGTAGGAGTCATGAGAGCACTAGCACACACCCACATCCACAGAGGCAGCAATTCAACAGTGAAGACACAGGAGGGTCCAGGCATGGAGTTCCAACAAGAGTTTATTAGAGTCCATTGCTGAAGGGGTCCAGGAGCCAAAGAGAGGGAACAAAGGAGGATCCAGGGTATAAATACAGGAAAAGAGCGGGTGGAGAACAGCATCAGGGATCCAATGGTCTGAGGGCTCAGGAGCAGTACACAGGGAAGGGACTAATAGGGAATGCCAGGGTGGATGGGCAGGGTTACACACCAATAGGATTACACAGAGTGGAGAACTTACTAGAACATGAACATATAAGGGTAAAAGGCATAGGGAAGGCCAACGGGCCAATGGGGAGAACAGAACTGGGACAAATTAACATAGTGCTGCAGAGCAGCATGGGGAAAGGTTCTTTTCTCACCCTGAGCTGTGAGGAATGCCCAGAACTTAAGGTGATCTCTCCAGGGGATTGCTGTTGCTCTCTCACCAGTAGACTTTCAGGCTTCCATGGTTTATATCGCTCATATTTCCACTGGACTGATGGTTCATGTATTTTACCAGAACAAGTAATGTGCTGAGCTAGTGGACTATGAGAACTCCTTTGAAATGCTGTGCCCATCCACTTATCTGCTTTATCTCAGCTATGAGTAAGTTAATGCTGCCTGAATAATTGGTTATTACCAGTAAATACATGCAACATGACTTCTCTCATGTCTAATGAGTCCCTGACTCCCTTAGGACTATTTTAAGTGCTTGGGTTGTACTGCTTCAAACAGCAAGCTGAGATGAACTTGCAACATGGTGCTTTCCATGGTGTACTTGATAAATGGCTTGTTACGTGGGCAATAGGCTCCCCCAGATAACAGTGCAGTGCAATGGAACCTTATTTGGATGGTAAAGCAGACCCTTCTGTCCAAAACCTGAAACTTTGGGTATGTCTCCATCACAGAGGGCAGCCTTACACATGAAGCTAGAGCTAGTTTTGAGTAAGCTGGTGTGTCTACAGAGGGCAGCTCGGTGCCATACAAAAATATGAGCCTTGACTGACACTGGCTCAGGCTCCACTCTCTCTCCGTGCTTTGCAGTTAGAATAATTACACAACAACAGAGCTTTACACTGAGGTAGCCATAATGCTGACCCCTTGGCCAAGTAGTTTTCGGTTAGAATAAATATCTTGGAAAGTCTGTACCCTGTGCTGCAGAGAGGTATTCTATACTGCAATGCTTATATATTGTGTCATCTTGGTTTTTTGAGCATATATATCAGAAGGATATGGGATAAAAGTGTAAACTTTCCATAACTAATCCAAATCTGCTTGTAATTTCAGACTTCAAATATTTCCTGGAATGCATCTCTTAGGGAACATGCTTATTCATGTCAGTGCTGGTAAATAAGTAATTCTTCTTCTTCCCCAGGAACAGCATAGACTCAGCTATCACAATTCTGGAAGGGCAGAGCCTACCTTAACTTTATTAAGGTTGCAATGTGCTATCTCCTCACTGCTCAGCACAGGTCTGTTCTCTGCTCTTTGCCCTGAAAATAGTACAGTAGTTGTGCTACACTGTGACATATATAGCACTTAAAAGWTATAAAAGGTTGACCTTGACCTCAAGTCCTTAGAGAGGATTGAGCTTTAAGAAGTCATCTATGGGAAGGCAAATGAAGAGTTTTAGCCCATTATCTTGTTTATGAAAATTTATTATCAACATTTCGGGAGACACACTCACTAAATACCTTATTAACTGTTGTATTTTATGTGCATTTCTTTAATAAGCCAAGGAAGCTGCTGGGTGCTTTGTGTAACTCTGCTTCTCTATGTTGAATATTTTTTTCAACAGTTGGTCCCATTAACAATAAAAGCTCTTTCCCTCTGCTTTACCCCATCTAAGCTCTTTATAATCAGCACAAATGACTACAAGTTTTTTTCCCATTTTTTAGGAAAAAATTACTGACACAGTATTGGATTACATGAAGTGTATTCCAAAATAAACTGGCAGGGATCAACTTGAATGCTGTTGGCAGTTGTTGTAAAGAAAGTGAAACAAATTCTATCCAAATCTAGACAAGATTTTTTAATGCAAAAAATATCTAGCCATGATGTGTGATAGTAAAATCAACAACACAGTGCTTTGCTCCAGTAATACCTTTGCCCACAACAAGAAGTTCAGTAATAGTAAATTTTCATGGAGATTGTGTGTGTTTATGTGTGTGTCTGGACTGGCATCACCTTGCAGCTGATATCTCTGTCTCTGTGCTCTCAATTGTGTAGTTGCCTCTTCCCAGCTTTTGGCACTACTTGTTTGATCACATGCTAATATGACTCAATTCACTAACTGAGCAAAAATATGTGTGTTTAGCTTGAATAATTTCACAGTATAAGCATAAAAGTGCCAGCATTAACTGATGATGAAAACAGTGTGTCATTAGACAAGGAAAATGGAGGAAAAAGGAAGTGAGATCTCTCAAGTGCTGAAAAAAATACTAATTTGGCTCCCTGTAATAAAACCCCATATTTAGATATACAAGCGGACTGCAAGTACAATAATGGTTCTGCAGAGACAAGAGAGCATGCTCTAATGAACATTTCTCATTTCTTTAACTTGCATGCTTGAGAATTTATAAAACAAATTTGCAGAATGGCACAATCATTATTAAGAACAGGCCAGTTCGAACAGTTTTTCTTCTGGAGGAAAGTTACACAAAACTGTTCAGTTATTATGCTTAAAATCATATATTTTCATCTACATCTACATTGCAAGTATTGCACTCACCAACACCAATTGGTAATGAAAATAGCCATGAATTAAATGCCATTAGGCTGCATATTGCTAGACTCTGTTTCTAAAGAGTAAATACAGTTTGCTAGGAAAAAGGAAGAATATCTGCTGGAGTTCCATTTCTAAAAATGATGTCCAGAACTTTTGTTTTTATTTTTTTTTCACAAATCATTTTTATGTCTGAAGTAGAGAAATATGTAGACCTTTCTTTGAGTAGCCCAACCACTGACAGCAAAATAATGATCAGAAAAATGTGTCTAAATAGAACGTGACTGTTCACTCAAATCTTGCTCAAATTTTGGCTGTCACACAGCCAAAATTAGACTTCATGCTAAGACCATGCTGGGAGCAGTGCCATTAGCTCAGAATGAGAGCAACACGTAGGCAGGATATGATTAGGCAGAAATGGATAAAGGTAATTGTGCAGCCACTATCACCTACAGSTTATGGTCTCCTGCAGCATCCTTGCATCAGCAGTTTTCTGGAAGTTTCCTCAGAATCCAGTAAAAATGCATGGAAATAGGCCAGATTTCCAAACTGGAAGATATAAATACATCAGCTTACCCCTCAAAAGTTTGAGGTGGATCCAGCAGCMGCTGGGCTTTCAGTTTTCATGCTTTTTGGTGGAATATAGGGAGTGTCTGCATCATGGAGAAGGAGGAAGGATGAGCATTCTCACCATCAGCTAGGTAACTACTTTGTTCATAGGTGCATGAGTTACAAGTTATGATTTATAGAACATCTGAGTTACAAACTTCATTAATTAAATAATGAGTTAGTGAATTCCTGTGTTGGACTATTCTATRCAAATCAGATTGAGCTCTTGTTAGTCATGTTTATTAGTTTTCTTTCATGATGAACTTATAAGATAAGGTTTGTTTTACAGAGTATGTTTTCCCCTTACATGTGAGACATTTGGACTAATGACAGATGATCTAAGTAGAACTCTGGGACATATGACCTTACTTCAGAAAAATTACTAGCAAGTGAGGAAGAGCAGGCAGATATTACAGAGGGATATAAATTTATGTTGTAATGTGCTGGACAGATCTGTTTGAGCCTGACCAGCTCCCACTGTGTACTGGTGTGATCTTGTATCCTGTAGGGCAGATAGCCAGGTAAGAATATATGGAACACTGTCATTTCCATTGGTGGAATTACAAGTCAAATTCCAATACTTGTAGGTAAATCCCTTTAGGGACAGCATGTCTGGGTATTCAGAAATAAAAGTTTAGCAAAGATTTTTTTTAAGTCATCTTATCTTTAAAATATGAAGATGCGCCTCATCCTAATCTGATTTCACTTTCTGTGTGAGCCCAGATTCTAAGTATCTTAGATCAGAAAAAGATCTCTTGCCAGCAAGACTTTACTTCCTTTATCACCACTTTAATTTGCCATCCCACTGCTTCTCAAGCTTAGTCCTTCATGGAGACATCCAGCTTCCCTGCAGTGTGACAATTGTCAGCAATAAAACACGTTAATTGTTGCAGACAACATAATGCATACATTCAGCATAAAATACAAAATAATATTTATAATTTTATTCAATCTTTTCTCCCTCTGGCCTAACCTCTTCTACTCCAGGCCATTTTTCATAGTATAACTGTAGCTGTAGGTGCTCCCCCAGAGGACTATATTCTGTCAATTCAGCACACTCTGTGTTGAATTTTACTTCTTCTTCTTCTCATCCAAACTCATGTACTTCAGGTAGTTAAACTTAACAACCCTGCCCCCCACCCCCCCAAAAAAAGAAACCCAAATAGTAGAGTGATTATAGCCTAACAATATGTTTTCCCTTTTACACCTCTATAAGAGAGAAGCTTTAAAGCAGAACACTAATGGTTCGAGTTTGACATCTGCTCATCACAAGACAGCAAGTGAATAAAGAAAATTCTGTCTTACTGGAATTTGAACAGGGATATGATGATCTACCTAATGGAAGAATCTTGGTTTCAAGGTTACCAGTCCATTATGTGCTATCAGATCAGGCAAAGTTTAATCTACTACTTCCTGTCATGCACCAAGTCTGATATGGGGAAAGAATTTAGGTGCTTGGAGAAAGACAAATAAATGGAAGAACATTCCACTCATCCAACTGTACTTTGTGTATCTAGATTTATACCTGAAGTGAATTATACACCAAAATAAAGACTATTTTGTACTTTTTTTCTGGTCACTGATATAAGCCAAATAAAACCAGTGCTAGTGAGTCTAGATAAGGGCCATGAAAATGGTCAGAGGGCTGGAGCAGCTCTCCYAGAAAGACAGGCTGAGAGAAGTGGGGTTGTTGAGCCCTGAGGAGAGAAAAGTCCAGAGCAAGCTTTGATCAGCCTTTCATTATATGAAGGGGGCTACAAGAAAGTTGGAGAGGGACTTTTTCCCCATATTAGAAAGAATTATTTCCTATGAGGATGGTGAGGCACTGGAATATCTTGCCCAGGGAAGCTGTGGTTGTCTCATCTCTGGCAGTGTTCAAGGTCAGGTTCAATGGGGCTCTGAACAACCTGGTCTTGTGAAAGGTGTCCCTGCCTGTGGCAGAGGGTTGGAATGAGGTGGTCTTTAAGGTCCCTTCCAACCCAAACTGTTCTATGATTCTATATTGCACATGAATTACTATTGTAATTCATGTGCAATATAGAATCATAGAACAGTTTGGGTTGGAAGTATGTATTGTATACATTTTACATTCAGAAAGAGGTCAGTGTTTTACTTGAGACATTAAGAAGTTTCAGAACTGGATCAATTTAAGGTGCATTTCTTAAGGATGGTCCTACTCCAGCAATGCCCAGGCTTGTAAGTTCTCCCACTTCAGCTAAGTTGGTAAGCTCTTGAAAATACATAAAAGGTGTCCTTCCTTGATTCTTGTTAATGGAGGTCAGCAGTCTGCAGAAATATTTTTTAAAAAACCAAGATCCTAAATTACCTAATTATAAAGCCTGTCCTCACCTATTGATTACAAATCCCTTTCGTAACTATTTTGCATACATATAACTTTCCATACCTATTGCATTACCATAATTGTACTGGTTTTCCAGTTGCCATGAAGTCTGTATGACAGGTAAAACAGCAATTTCCATCAATTTGAAGTATATTTTGTTCTGGTACAAACATGAACGTATATATGACTAAATGAAGCTAGGTTTATTCATAACAATTCTATTCCTTTTAGAAGGAAATTAAATTGTAATATCAGACCAAATATTTTTCCATTGTTGTATTGTTAGGTTAGAACTTAAAACATCCTGCCATATCACACTTGAGATTTCATGCCCCCTCTGCATTATTTAGCTCATCAGCCATTTTCAAGTTTCAAAGGATAAGAATAAGATAAGGAAGAGAATGAAAGGGATTGATAGAAAGAACAAGGAAGGCCTAAAACCTTCTGTTTCATTGTGAGTGAACAGAGTGCATCTTGAAGGGAGTCACACCTAGGTAAGACAAGAGCAGTATACCAAAATTTCAGGAACTACTTGGGCTTTAAAAGACTCAGAATAATTTGGGTTGGAAGTGACCTTGAGAATAATCTAATTCCATCTACCTGCTATGAACCAGGATATCTTCCACTAACTAGGTTGCCTTGAACACTTCCAGGGATAAGGTATTTGCAACTTCTCTGGACAATATATTCCAGTTCTTTACTACCCTTCACAGCAAATAATTTCTTCCTAATATCCAATCCAAATCTATGTTTCTTCAGCTTAAAGACACCACCTCATGTCCCATCATTATCCCCTTGTAAAAAGTCCCTTTCCAGATTTYTTGTAGGCCCCAGTTAGGCACTGGGAGACTGCCACAAGCTCTCTCCAAAGCCTTCTCTTCTACAGGCTGAACAGCTAAAATTTTCTCAGCTTTTTCTCCTTGGAGAGGTGTTCTGTCCCTGTGATCATCTTCATGGCCCTCCTCTGGACCCACTCCAATATATCCATGTCTTTTCTCTTCTAAGGATCCCAGAGCTGAAGGCAGTACTCCAAGTGGGCCACAACAAGAGACTAGAAGAAATGATAGTTTTGAATCCCATTGTACTTGAGCCAAATTTTGCCCAGGAACACATTCTGCGTGTCTGTAAAGGAAGTGCAGTTCAGGAGAATGAGAAACTCTAAAACTAGTCGCAGGTSTTGAGTAGTAGAAACAAGTCAGAGAAATCAGTTCAGTTCAGGTTAATAGAAAAAATTGAAGTATTTTGGTAAAATAGAAGCAAGTTTTTCTTTATGGAAGGAGAATTTTAATGAATTGATGAGTTTCAAAGTGAACACCAAGCAAGGAGCCGATAAAACAAAAACTAAGGCAAATTTCTAGATGCTAAGGTATCTGGCTAAGTTTGGAAAAAACCTTAGTTAAATCAATACAATCAATACTTCTAGGATTTCAACTATTTCATGAGTGGAGTATGCAATGTTTTATAAGCTTTCTCTTTAATTTTTCAATAATTATTTCTTCCTAAGATATTGCAAACTATTTTTGGACTATTTTTACACATAATAAAGTCCATCATATAAATTCTTTTGAGGTTATTTATATGAAGCAAATAAAAGGAGCAGAGCAAGTATGCTTTTCTTCTCTCCAAGCCTCATTTGATCACCCTTTTCTAGGGTATAAATACTGCCTCTATTCCTTTGCGTACAGCTAGGTAAAATAACAAATTACAAAGAAGAAGTAAATCTAAATTATACAGAAAAGGTGAATAAGTACCATACAGAACTGACAGGTCTTGTGGAAAACATCTAAATAAATTCAGGTGGAGATTCAGTTCTCTGGTGACTTATCTGGACTAGGCACTTGCAAAAGTAATTGTGGAAGAAAGACTGTCTCTTACACACTTGTATTCCCTTCTGTGTGCAGGCAACCTTCCATGGCAACATTCACAACCTTCTCAGAGCATAGGGACAGGCAGAAAACATGGAAGAGAAGCATGTTCTAAGCCTCAAATCGCACATGCTGCAAGATGATGGGCAATGCTACTGATTGAGTAAATTATTACCCCCCTGCAGCAATGAGGAAATAATGTATTTAAGTTTGGTCCCTGAGGTGTGGCTCTGGGACACATTACCTCCTGTGACTCCCACTGGAAGATTAAGCACCAACCTTTGCTTAGGGCTGTGTCCAAGGGTATCTATTGGAAGCAAATCCAGGTTTTTATTTCTGCTCTCAGCTGTATGTAGTCAGCCAAGAAATGGACTGGCAGCCCTGTATTCTGCTGTAAGGGTGCAAAGCAAAGCCTGACCAGTATTCAAATATTCCTGAATCAATTTTGCATCATTGCACTTGGTTGTAGGTGAAATGCTGTGGCTTCTGGAGCCCTAGTTTTGTAAAGATGCAGATGACTTTTTTTTTTTTTCTTTTATTTTCATTTTTTTTTCTCTTTTTTTTCTGCTTTGGCCTTCCCAGAGCTGGGCTGAGCTTTGAGTATCAGAGGCAGATAACTGATGTAATATGATGGTGGTAACCTGAGCTGCAGAAAACTTTCCCTTTCTAAGACATATTCTCTGTAGGATTCATAAATAAAAGCATAAAGCATTCAATGTTTTGCTGATGGGCTTTTGATTCTGCTCTGCTTCCTGTACGTATGTAACTGTGGAGGCTAAATATAATTTAGTATCTTGACTTTTCCAATATTTTCTCAGATTTTAATTTGGCTGGTAATGTGGATGTTGTAGTATATCTTAGTGTCATTATATAGTGTCATTAATTAATACATCACATGTAGGGGAAATACTTCTAGGAGTTTTTGACTGACTGTATATGTGGCCAAATAAAGCTCAAAAATAATCTGAATGCATTCTTCCCATGCTATTTRTTACTGAGAGTATTCAGTAATGATTACTTCTTTGCCATAATTTTCTACAAGGTTTCAATGGGGCATTTCTACATTATAGGAATTTTACTGTGTAAAAATAAGTCTGCCTGAAACTAGGAAGCATGTATAGGCATCTGACTTGCTTCAGGATTCATTTTGTCCTGTTTATTCTGTATTTCAAAGCTACTGTATAGTTTGGGGCAGGCATTAGGAAGTCCTATGTCTAATATCTGCAGTGTCACTGGCAATTTGGGTGTCCTAAGCTGATGGTCATTGAAAGCAGTGGAGTTAATCCTCTGTATTTTTCAGTTTGTACATCTCTACCAGGCGTAGTCTTTAAGCTTTGGGGCACATTGTAAGTATTTTCTTGAGAAGTAGGCTGGACTGGATTTCACATAATGCCATGTCTTCTGATAGTATGCAATTAAGGAACTTACAGACTATAAATAAATACAATCAATATGAAAATTAGCATCCTAGAACTTCCTGAAAGTTGTTATTAAGCCTCCACATGTTCAGTTAGTTTATTCAGAGATTCCCAGGTAGAAGCCAAAGGTCATAAAAATGGCCCTTTGCTCCCCCTGGTTAATGATAGGCTATGGCCAATAGGACTCCCTGATTCATTGGCAACATTAATATTCCAGTGTCCTGAAATACAGAAGATAATGATGTGGTAAACAACTCTTCACAGTGGTAGGTGATAATACACAAACAGAGACACGTCCCTAATGGGAATATCCATGAATTTACCATCAATGACAGCAGCTGGAGAGCAATTTCTTATTCTTTTGATGTCAGAATAATTATTAAACAAATAAGTACCCCCATTTGGCCAATGCTCTTTATAGCGAGTCTGCCCACAAATATAAAAGGGTGAGAATAAATGACAAATATGTATATCTTGTATACCAGTTTATGCAGATTTGCTGAAATGCTGGCAGAAGCCCACACAAAAAGAAACTGTAAAATGTCTGTTAACAATCCTGTCGCAAGGAAGAATGTGAGTGTTTCTACAAAATGGAAGTAATTTTTAGAAGTTATTCACTCCACAAGAGCCTTAGTAACAGATAAATATGGTTTAACAACAAAGACACTATGGTTTAATCTCCTTCTGTGGCAAGTTACTGACCAGTTACTAATGGGTACTGAAAGAACACATTGCATCTGCCGATCTTTTTTCAAAGGTCTGGGTACTAGCTTTAAGAAATGCAGTAATGTGTTTTGTCTGGTTTATGTGTACTTCTCTTTCCTGTTGAAATAATGCACTGAAGTGTTTTCCTCCTGGGCACGATCTAAAGACAACCATAGACGTTCACAAGTAATTCCCACTTGTTTGCTAATGAGTGGTTCACAGGAGTAGGATACGTGGGCACTAGAGATGAAATACAACACAGGACCCAAATAAATAGACTCTGCTTGTTCTGGAGTACAGTTATGTCTGCACCCAACATTGCTGGAAGCAGATGTGTTGAGCAGCACAGTGCAGGGATACAGTGAGAGTTCTGAGCAGCATTAGCTCATCCAGTTTTTTCGGCCTTGGAAGCCAGAAAGTGACAGCGGCAGCCCTGRAGCAGCGCAAGGTGGAGGCTCCCTTCAGGAAGCCGATCCCAGTGAGATGCAGAACACTGGCAGTTGCTTTCACATTCCACAAACAGATTCAGAAACTACAGCCTGAAACTGTGCTGGTGTTAAATGGTGTTCTAAAGCAAGCAACTGTGTGGCTTGTCTCTCTGACAGTAACCGTGTTTTTCCTTTTTCTTTTTGCAAATGCTAAAGCACTTGTCAGTATTTCTCTGTTCTGCAATTTGAAAAAAAGTTTCTCCTCCTCAGCTGCAGATTCTCGCAGCACACCTGCAATATGTCAAGACACTTTTACACATTATTTTTAAGTAAAGGTTTGCGTGTACATGAATACCAACATCAAAGTGCTTTTATTTGTCTAGGCTTATTGGAGCCAAAAGACTTGATTTGAAGTAATCCACTCAAAATCTCAGTCCAATTAGAATACTTCCATAATATTAATCTAAAGTTGTTTTAAAGATAGATTGACTTAGATTGTGGTTATTTGAGCTCTTAATCTGTTATGGCCACAAGTGGGAAACATTACCACTGAGAAGGTTTAAGTGAACGGCTCTTAGTGCTACTTCATTTCTCTTGTAGCAGACCATGTACACGCCTCTCTTTCTTCAGTGACAGTAATTTCTTTACCTACTGCTATTTTTCAAAATTCCGACTTGAGTATGATGAATAGGAGATGTCAGATGAATAGGAGGAGTCTCAGGAGCAACAAAGTTTGCTTCTGGAACAGCAAAAACATAGTGCAGGCTTTGCCTAAGGGAATTTAAGCTAGTTTTAAAAAGAAAAACCATTAGACTGAAATGGGTGAACGGTGACCAGCAAATACCTGTACTTGGTATTCTTTATGCTGTAAGACCCCTCTTTATGTGATCAGTGAGTAGTAGAAGAAAGGATAATTTAAATTTTCTAATGTTATTTTTGTAATTTAATTTTTCAGTTCTACAATTTTTAATAATAATACAAAAGTTGTCCTTTCATTGTCTTGATCCCTTTACATTTGATGCTGTCCTGTTTTTGTTTTGTTTTGTGCTTGTCTAGAAATCCTTTACTCAGATAATTTTTTCCTTCCAAAAAATGTCTACCTGACARGACCAGACTGTTGGATAGCTGTGGTACTCAGATATGCAGTTTGAACTATTCTGGGAGTGGCAGCTAAAAGGAGTTTAAACAACAATGCTTGCTAAAGATGTGTTCTCATGGCTATGAGTAAACCAGATGAGAAATCCCAAATGCAAGTAAACCATTCACAAAATACAATGTGTGTGAATGGGATGGCTGAGCTCTCTTGCTTTCGTTAATAGCTGCTCTTAATGGGCTCTTGAGCTACGTTAGATAAGAACCACAACAGTAGAAGAAACAGTCAGCAAAGCCTACTTGTGTAGTTCAAACAGAAGCATAAAACAGCATGTTAATCCACCCTCTTGAAAATAATGAAGRTACAGTAAGTTCAAATTAATATAAAAAAGAAAGAATCAAATATGTATGTATTGACTTTTGAAGACTTTTCTTCCTGTAGAGTATCAGAAGTTGTATACAACTTTTCCTAGTAGAAGACTAGTTTTGGATTACTGAATCCTGCTTACACCTTTAAAAGTATGATTTCTTGGGTTTGAAGAGAGTTAGCATGGATAGCAGGATTCATCAAATCTGCCAAGATATTCACCTCCTCATTTACATTAATGACAAATAAAGTAAAATAAAAAGCAAAGAAAGTAAAAGTCAACCAAAAAATAAAGAAWTTTTTTTTGTTCTCTACCCCATCGGAGTCTGATAATATGATACGCTCCTTCAGCTGCAATAACTGGACAACAGTACCACAAACCTTACAGTGAAAGGAAGAGAATGGCAAAAACCATTTCTTCTTGTTGTGTCTGCCTCTGTTCTCAGCTTCAGTTTCTAACGTTGCAAAATTTACCATCAATGACCTACTAAGAGGCCAGAGAGCCATTCCAGGTACAAGAATTGGTATAAAGCTGCTTCCCAGTGAGGTCAAATTATGGACAGTCATCAAGACATGAAGTGTGTGCCAGAACCATGGTCCCTAGGCCACCACACACACCTCTTCCTAATTCAGGCCATTTTCCTGCTGTCCCAAGCAAATGTTTTTCTTTTGCTCTCTGTTCATCATGTCCCTGTTTTTCATCTCAGGTTTTTCCAATTTTCTTCACTACTCACACTGCATATACTGTACCTTCCCTTAATACCTGAAAACCAGGTTTCTGACTTTCTTTCATTTGTATCTCCTCTCACTCTTARAATTTTGTAAATGAGCATCCTGTGGCTACATCTTGACAGCAAAAGCTGGGGTCATTCATGCTAAGAACTACTCTAAAACTTGGGATGTGTGAAAGTGAGGATAATTATATTCAGTCAGTCCCATATATCCAGGCTGACAAAACCTGAAACACCAGCAAAGCTCTTACTGTACCGTAGTTACTGAATTGTTAAATAATGACACTGTGATCATTTCTGCATCCCTATCTCAATAGAGATATCTCACTATTCATAGGTGATGTGCTGTGGTTTTTCAGTGTGTGAGGAGGTGCAAAAGAATAAACTTACACTTCAGCTTTCCTTAGTAGAGAGGAACATGCAGTTCCTCTCAACACGTTCTCTTTTCCTGGGATCTCTTGAGGAAATTTCATAGACACTTCTCTCTCACTGATAAATCCTCTTTATACTACAGTTAGTAATAAACCTTACAGTGAAATAAAAATTTGTCAGAAAATATTGATTTCTTAATGAAGAACATTAGTAGGCTTTTTTTCCTTTGGCACTGAAGGTTCTGGGAGTCTAATCTCCCTCTGTACTCTGGGGATCATGAAGTGTTAGTGTAGGTTTCATGGGTCTGAGCCTTCTGGGCAGCCTGCAGATGGGGTCTACCCTGAGGACAGATTTTGATACCTACACAGGTTGCCCAGAGAAATTGTTGTCCCTGTCAATTATGATTATTAATTTGTTAAAAGAAAACAGATAGCTACCGAACTTTAAATTCTTTGAGTGGCTGCAAGGCACCTGGGACACTTTCCTTACAGCTTCAGGTTCTGGGAATACATGTAAATTAAGAGAATGTCAGACCTTTTCCAGCCAAATGTAAACAAGAGTAAACAAAGTCTACTTTTCAAGGAACTTGACAACTCCTTGTACTTCCCACCTGCTTCAGAATGGACTGTTTTAATAGTCTGGGCAGCAACATTTTGAAATTAACTTACTCTGTATTACGCTAAATCTTAGCTCACTTATTTCTTCACAGAGTACTGTACCAGAATAACAAGCTGTACTTAATTAGAGGCCTATCATAAATCGTAAGAATTATGTGATATGTGTTGGAGGATCAACATTTGGAATTAATATAACAGAAGTCTGTTTTCCAAACATTACTGTTCCTATTGATCAGTGAAATTTCATTTATTTTCCTGTGCATTACAATCAATAACAGGAAAACTTAATTTTCTACTATGTCCAGTGGAATAACACTGGAACACTTAGATTCTTAATCAATTTTAATTGCCAAAAATGAACTCAGTATGGAGCAAATCAGCTTCTGACCAAGTTATCCCACAATGTTTACAAACAGCTGATGAAAATGAAAATGGAATCTGGGTCCTACTCAGGTATAAGCTTGTAATCAGAATCTATCTTATAACAGATGCCAAAAAGCTAAGACTCATGGCAGGAAAAGAATAAAAAACAATTAATTCTGTTTTCAAGAAATTGTTTAGGGCAATTCGATAGGATGATTACTATATATGTGCTGACCATTTCCATCTCTGTTATTTATAGTTAAATGTGACATGGATTATTTTTTAAGGGAAATTCAAAGGTAACCACTAGAGAAAAGCCCTAATTTCTAGATACATTTATGATCCCAAGCAAAAAGATTGCCAAAGGCTACAAGGAAAAATACTGATGTCTGYCTTCACAGAGTCCCAAGTGCAGAATTTGCTCTCCTGCCATGAGCTATCAGTCTGCTTTCAAATGTATTTTCTATTAAAAGTATTTTAATGGTTATGATGGAATATATGTGTATGTGTGTATATATACAGTATAAAATTAAGTGCAATAAAACACTTTTTCTGAGGAAATGTCATAACAGTAAAGTCTGAATTTGCTTTTGATTGGGAGCTTTCAATTTCTGCTAAAACATTTCAAATATGCTAGGTAACAATATAGCTTCAAAGGGATAACATGTAGGAGGAAAAAGAAGTCCTACAGGTAAACAGATCTTTTTGCTTAGTGTGTATTTCCCACTCCTCTGTGATATCTTTGGTGGGGTAGTTACTGTATTCAGTTTCCTAAAGCAATACTATTTACAAAGACCCCCAAGAGGGAGAAGAATGCCCAAGATTATATTAGGCTTTGTGTTTGATATATGGGAAGTTACTCAAAGCTGCAAGGAAGAACAAGAAGTGGCTTTGTTGTTGTTGCACTTGTTACATTGCCAAAACTTGAGTTTACTGAGGACTACAGTTTAGTTTGCAAACTAAAGCAATGTCTTATTTGATCTAAAATAGGATCATACTCTCATCAGTTCAAAAGCAAATACAAGTAATTTTTATATAACTATGAAAACGCAAAGAGATTTTAGCTTTGCAAATAGTGCTTTCTATTTCAAGTTTTCAACTGATGTAGTTTTCTTTGTAGCAATTGATGAAGAACTTTCGTAACAGTAGAAATTAAGCCTATTCAAATCAATCACTCCTTGGTTAGAGATGCTTTAAGTTCAAATACACTTAAATTGTAGTAACTTCCAATTTAATGYACTTTAAAATATCCGAGTGACATTATGTTACAGAAACTAGTCAGAGAAAGACATAATAGTGAGGAGCCACTCAGAAAATTCTGAAGTAAATCTTATCATCTTCTGGACAGGCTTTATGTAATCATTTCTTGGCAACTCAAAAAACACCCCCCAAATCAACAAATTAAACAACCCTGGCAAGCATGTAAAAGAAATTAGAATTGTTTTTAAAAATAGGAAAAGGAGAAGAAAAAGATAAAAGATAAATCTTATTTGGAATATTTTGTTCACTATCTTTCACTTCAGTCCACATTTTTCTCACATAATAAGAGTATCTTCAAGATAGCTGAATTCTGAAAATAGACCACTTAACCCTACTTCTAACATTAAGAGGCATCTCCAGAAAGAAGTTAAGTTTTATTTTGGAGTATCCTGAGTTTCCCTATGGACTGCCTGTGTCTTGCCATTTGTTAGGGAATGCTGAAGTGAGTATGGTCCTAACTTTAGTGAGGTATGTAACATAAGGTTAAATTAAATTGTATCCCACTCCAAAATATTGATGTAGTAATTCAGAATGAAGCCACACTGAGGAATCTGGGAAGCATGGCAAAAATACTGGCATCTAAGGAGAAGATTCAAAGTATTATATGGTTTAAGAGAAAAGTGAGTAAGAGTGTATATGCTAAAGACACATGGTAGAATAACACAGGAAACCAGGCAGCAGAATCTTTTGTTCTTCCTATCAATAACAGGAACAAGGAAATATTCTGTGAAATTGTAGAATAATAAACTCAAAACTCATGAACAGGAAAAAATCACTCAGTCTGTAACTACGATCCTAATAATTAGACATAGGAGTGGCACAGAGGTTAATCAGTTCTTGTAGGCATGAGTCACATTACTTCAAGTAAATAATAAAATCATTGAATGCTCTGATCTGTAAATATAAATCCTGTCTTTTAAATTTTTTTAGAACTCTCCAGGTTTTAATGCCTCCTATTTTTATTAAAAATTCATCGTGCTTATGTAAAGTTTAATCATTCAAAATATTGTCTAGACTCAACCCCTACTGATTATCTTAGTTTTTTTAAACTGTATTACTCATACACTACTGCTTTCTATTTCAGAAACTTTCTGACCTTTTAGAAACCTCCCCTGTAATGAGAAACTGACACTGTTTAGCCTCTTTTTCCTTTGTTAGATTATTTTCTAGGTCATGAAGCTTCATGTTAAATGTTACTGATAAGCACCACTGCTAGAGCTAAATGAGATACGAATAAGAATATAAGAATATAAGGATATAAGGATATAAGGATGTAAGGATATAAGAATATAAGAATATAAGAATATAAGAATATAAGAATATAAGAATATAAGAATATAAGAATATAAGAATATAAGAATATAAGAATATAAGNATAAGAATATAAGAATATAAGAATATAAGAATATAAGAATATAAGAATATAAGAATATAAGAATATAAGAATATAAGAATATAAGAATATAAGAAAGGTCACTCTGATTCAAACCAACCACCTAGTTCTTTTACGGTGGCAAGTACCTGTTGCTTAGTAAGGAGTTCAAGAATGGGATAATGATGCCCCTGTCATTCCTTGTTGGAAGGAAACTGTGTGTTTATTCCTGGAGTTTTGTTTGATCATTGTTTTCCAATTCTTATTACAATTTTGAGCACCCAGCAGGTTTTGAAGGTGCTTTGATAGTAGTTGACTGGGATTGACTTCTTTCTTTCTAGCTTGTAGTCTAGAGAATATTAAAAGAATTTTAATGACATAGTTCCATTGAAATACATTTGGGCCTCTTCCTCTTTCCTGTCTTCCACAGCCTGCAAATCATTATAAACATACTTCCATTCATATAACTGAAAAATAAATATGATTTTAGGAATAGAGCCCCACATTAATATCAGCTAAATTATGACAAAACTATTTTTATATAAAATAGCAAAATTTAGTCTACCATAATTTATTATGTGAGACAAAGAAAACACATTTGTTCAAGAGAAAAATAGGAAACAGAGATGTTTATTAATATTTCTTGTAGATCTACTATCATTGATAATCCAGAGTATTCAATCTTATCTAAAGACTGTATATACCAGAATAAATAAAGAGATGATATGATAAGTAGTCTCATTCATCCTTAGATTAGGTGATCAGCCTATAGTAGTCAAGGATGCAGTGCCCTTATGCACTGTGTTTTGCAACTAGTAATTAATCCAAATTAATTAACACATATGCTTTGATGTAGAAGAGAGATATGTTTTTATCTTGCACTACTTACATATTGATATCTGTTTTTTAATGCCACTAATGTATACAAGGACTTTCCCAAAGGAACACAACATACACATTGGGACACCATCATTTCTCTTAGCAATTTGAGATGTCTGTGTGTCTAGAGCCAGAAAATCAAATAGTGTCCTTTTATAAACAAATATGTCATCCTTGAGGTTTCAAAGAGATTTAGCTGAAGACTGAGAACTTTAATATGCAGCTGGTATTCACATCTATATGGGACAACAGTTCATAGTGCATTAAAGATCCTGATCTTGTTTACTGGATTGCTTTAGAAGGTACTTGTTGCCTCAACATGGCTGTGGTTATTTTCACCCCTGCTCTGACATGGAGGAATGGGATAAGGATTGTTGTTGCAACGTTAGTGGGACAGAATATGATGATGCAAGGTGATGCAAATTGATTTAGAATAAACCCAGATTTATTGCCTGACTTAACAGATGGACTGTCATAGTTGTTGTACAAGGCAATAGGGAAGTAAAAACTTGTAGCTTGTGTGATTTCCTCAGATACATAATGCTGCACTGTTGAAGTGGCATTCTCCCTGTCTCTGCCTCTCTCAAACAAACAGTTTAAAAAGGAAGTAAAACTGGGCATGTAAAAATAGATTAAGGAAATTTTAAATTTGTTTAAGAGGAGAAATAAGTAAAGTGCATAGAATAYTGAGATCATAGTTTCAAATGTTTTAAAATTATTTTACTGAATCTCAATAAGGGACATTAGCTGTACTTCTCAGTGATTCCTCTTTTAACAGTAAAATTTAAGTGAAACATAAATAAGCAGAAGCAAAAATGAAAAGTTTAATTGTGCACTGTTTCCTACTCTGTCTTAATATTCATATTAATATCAAGAACAGTAAGTCTATAAATTTATCTGGATCTCTGAAATAATGTTTGATGCTTGCTTTGATAGACGCTTAAAAGCTCTAGGATTCAGAGAAGGAAAAATTAAGAGACATTTATGAGACAAGAGGCACAGGGAAAGGTAGAATTTTGTTGATGCCCAAGTGTGATCCTGGTTTCCCACTCGTGCAGAGAATATGCTTAGGACATGTCAATATTTACCTCAGCTTGATGGAGGTACACCACATTCTCAGTGTTCATCTTGTCAAGGTGCTAAGCTATTTTTTGTAGATTGCAAGGATCTGTGGGGCAACAACTATTGAAAAAGCAGAAGGAGAACCAGGCTGGAAGAAGGCCCAAATAGGAATACCTCAACCCTACAATTTGCAGCCCACCTTGTTTCATATTTTCATTAGTGCTTTTGGCATCCACAACTGATCGCTGATAATGCAAAGTTTGGAGTCTCCATCCATATAGAGGAAGGCTGTATTGAAAGGACATGGTGATACTCTGGACTCAGGTAATATTAATATAATGAAAAGAAAGATATACAATAGCCATACAATAATCAGCTAGCTAGAGATTCATTCATTGGAATCCATCAAAAAGAGTAGAACTTGCCTATATTATTGGATTTCAGGGTGAGCATTGGTGAAAAATTCTGGGATGTAGCCATTGAAAACAAATACCATTCACTTATGCTTCAGGCCGTAATTTTGTGATGAGGAAGTATTGCTGCCAGCCTACAAAGCTTTGCAAAACTTCATTTGTGTGTGTCCTGGTTGGCTTTGTTAAAGAAGAATTAATTAATACTTCTTTTCAAGTGTGTTTTTACCCTTTTAAAGGGTAAAAAACAACAGAAGAAGAAACAGTGTTAAAAGGACAATACTCAAGAATAAATAAGTTATGAACTTTCTGATTAAGTTTATGCTAGAAATTATATGAATATGCTTAACCAGCAGAAATTATTTGAGATAAGGTTTCCAAGACAATTTGTGACAAACGTGTGCAGGAAATATGCAATGTGGTGCCTGTAGTCCCAGGAGACTGGATTTAGTGACCAGGGCAGTCCTCATAGTCTCATCCTGCATCTCTCTTCATAGCAGGGTCTCTCAGTATTACCTACATTTCTATGAGGTTTCTTCCCACATTTTAAGATGAAAGTACGATCCATAAAACTTGATGATGTCCTGAACCAAGATTAAGCTAGTGAGGGCCTTTGAAAATAATTACCTCTGATTTTAGTGTCACCTCACTTTAGCACTGCAGTGAGAAATGGCTTATCAAAAGGTGCAAAAAGGAAATAGAAGGAAAACTGTAAGAATGTGCACCCAGGGGCCAAGTGATAGGATTGAATTCTTGGTCCCAAAACTGGATACATGCCTGTGTCATCATATCAAAGGGAGTCAAAGAGGTGGTACAACAGTTAAAATTTAGAAAGGTTTCCCTAAGTATGCTTTTACTACATAGATTATTATTTTCATCTAGGAGATGAAACTAATACTACTTCTCTGCAACTGTTCAGCTTATTTTTCTGTATTTTCAATAGTGAGACTTTGTAGGAAACAGCAGTTTAAAACACATCAGTCTGACAAAGCCTGGATCCACTGTCTAATTTTTTTGTGCAGCATCATGAGTGTTACTATCTCATAATTTCATTTCTTGCTTTCATTTTAAAGTTATCATGTTTTGATTCTAAATAGTATTCTTGAAAATTCACTAATAACATTTCTAATCAAGGCTTCCAGAGGCCAAAAAATTAGTCATAGCAGAGTGATGTAGTTAGTTATACAATATAATAGTGTCAAATTATTTTGCATATTTGGACAACATCCCTTTTCCTGTTTGTTTACTTACCCATTTACTACCTTAGTCAGTTAGTTTATGACTGCTATTTTGGTAATGTGGAAGTACATGCTATGTATACTCTGCACCTTGTGGCCTTTGGAACTTCAGTGAGATAACCAGCAATCCAGTTCAGATTCCGTCAATTCAAAGTGGAGTGCCCTTCGACTTCAAAGAATCTCTGTCACTTTTTACACCAGTAGCGACAGACTGACTGTCTCTGCTCATTCTGCTCCACTACTGCCCAGTGGACTGCAAAACAAGTACACCATTCCGTCTAAATTGATATTTGAAATAACACCTGCAAACTTCTCCAAATTGTTTATAACTTTTAGTGATGATTTGTGTAATAATATAACAACTGTTTTTAATAACCCAAACTGGAGGAAAAGTGGAAAAGTAGTTCTATTTTTTTTTCCCTTCAAACATTGAAGTTTCAGCAATTGCTTTTGCTTTGGTGCAGAATAAAATAAAATCAGAACCATGTTAAAATCTTCTGAGTCATGATCAGGGCATTCACCTGAAATATATGAAATTCAAGGTTATGTCTTTGCACTAAACTAGGCAGATTCTTGATGTTGTCAGTTCTGAAGTTTCTCCTTCCTCTGGGACTTTAGCCAGGAATACCATTCTGATAATGTGAAGACTTCCAAAGGAAAGATTCATAAAAATATATGCATTGCACTTAAATGTTTGGATTTTAGCAAACTGGAATTAACTAACACAAATACATCTACTACATCTAATGCATCATTATTAAATAGCAACAAGTTTTAAAGAACACATCAACAAAAAAGTGGTATTGCCTGCAATTTATGTCTTTTTGTGTTGATAAAATTGCCATAAYCAATACCTTAAGCCATAAATTGTGTTGGCAGATATTTTTTTGGCATTGTAATTAATTTAGTTATTTGACTCTTTGATTTATGTGATTTAAGTTCAAAGGAATTGCTTATTATTACAAGATTATTGCTGCTTCTCAGCCAAGGTTCACTTTTCCCTTTATCCCCTTAGATAAAGAAAAATAATGAAATTCTGCACTCACAAAATCTCAACTGCCTTGAGATTTAGAAATATTTTAGAGSAAAATTCCTTTATGTGCAATGAAAGAGGGGAGGCTTATGTTGGGCAGTTTGACGTTGGGAAGCATCCTAAAGGTAGGAGTAGTTTTAAACTATCATCAGATCCAAGATGCTTAAGGAAGTCCTGTCCTCACAGGTTACTGAGTGCCCTCAAGCCCAGGTAGACCACCTTCTGCTGGAATTAGTTTTGGATTGCAAGAAGGAGGTAAGTTTATTCGTGTGGCTGGTTTTCACATACTGGTTAAACTGCCCATGTCCGCCCCATGGCCTAGCAGTTGAAACAAGCAGGAATCACTGCAGGGCAGTGGCTGCTGCCAGATGAGCAGACCTCAGCATGAAATTCGTGGAGGGCAGGGACAGCAGGACACACTTTGGTGAGGCTGGCGGGGTGTCTCCACCTGCAGGTGTCACAGGTGATTTTGAACAATCAATCTATGTGCCTGCCAGAACAGGAGCACTGGGGATGGTGTATTGAATCTGGAGCAGCTTTAGGTGAAATCAGCTGAACTTTTTCATGTGAACATGCACACATTTAGCTAGGCAGGGGAGGCATGAATGATAGATTTCACAGAAGCATGGTATATGGAGAATCAAGAAAAGGGAAGATTCCCTCTCTGTAGATCAGCCAAAAATTAAGACCAAGAAACATCAGAGCCTACTTATAAACCTAAGAAATAAGTATAAAACCATCATGCTAGCGATTGAAATTGTCTACTTAGCTGCCTTTGTTATTTAAGAGTCTTCCTAGTTTTCCTAAGAAATTAATCTGTTTTGCTTTTCCTCTCAGGTTAAGCTACAGGAAGCTGAATACCTGTACACAGAAACAATGCTGAGGGGGACCTTTATTTTCCTTTTCCCCTCACTGGATCTCTGAAATCTGTGGTTATCATTTCTGTTCCAGTTTTCCCCCAGCTTTTTTAGCATAAAGCAAAACGATGATTTTTAAAGATCAGCAAAGACAACCTCACTATAGCTAGAGGAATCACTTGTGTCTTGTGTCTAGTATAAACATTTGTGTTGGTTGGGCTGATGTGAGTACCTGGAAGGGGTATATGTGGTGAAAAATGACAAAGCTGAATTGGAAGGGATAGAGAGAGAATCATATCTTAAGTATTGGGCTGAATCATCATATAAAAATTGCACTTTGAGTGTTCCTTAGATCTTACTAGTAGGGATTCTTGGTAAGTATTAACAGAAGGCATGCATAAAAAGGAAAGACAGCAGAGACATGGAGAACAAAGAACAGAGAAATACAAGCGGCATGCCGATAACATGGGAATGAGGTGAGTACAAGACAGAAAGTGTGGAAGATGCAGACTGTCACAGGTGGAAATCTCTGTGGCCATCTTTGACTAATAGCAAGCCTAAAAGAGTCCTAATAAACAGTAGAAGAATATTCCTTGAAATTGGAACTGAAATAAAGASTACTTTTAATACACATGGCATTTTATAAAAATACATGGAGTTTTTTCCTAAACATAGATGATAAAAAGTATCTGTTTTCTGGTGATATGTAAGAACTTTTTCTGTCCCATTCCCTTTTCACTGTACATGGCACTGAGAGCTCATGCAGATATAGTTTCTTATGGGGAGGACTCTCCTTAGTGAAGGTCCTAGGCTGTGTCAGTTTGTCATTCGTACTGTCCTACTCCTACTAGATTAGCTTCTAATCTAATATAAGTGTGGAAGTTTATTAAAAACAGTAATAGCAACAACAATACACCAAAAAATTCTCACAATCTGCCTAAAACATTTTCCAATTTCAAAAAATATTTGAGGCTAAAACTGAAGGTTCTGGTAAGACTCCTTGCTATCCTTAAAGTGAGTCTTGTCTTGAAATGAGCCATGAAGAATTCAGCTAATATCCTCTTCCACCCTACTTCCCAGCCAAATCTATTTCCAACTACCCATCTGATTAATTCGTTCTCACCTTAGTCTTCATCTTATCCACCTTATCTGGTAGTAATGTGTGTGGGCTGATATATATATATATATATATATATATATATATATATATATATATAAAATATACTTTCTAATGTAATTTCAGAGGTTCATATTTATAATGTAACACAGTGCTATGCAACATCACTTAGTCCAGCAGAATTTGTCCAACTCCTTGCAGCATACACTTGCACAGCGACACTCATTTCACTTGGAGAGTGGTTGACAAAACGTCAGCTGTTGAATCAGGTAAATTCACTATAAACTTGTGTGGTTCTCCATTTATCTACAGTAATTTTCATCAAATTGTGCAGTTTTATTGATGTAATTCCATTCACAATAATTACTGTTCTATTTAACTTTGTATACAGTTGGCATTATGGCATAAAATTATATACTGGAACTATATTCCATTCAAATCTTAACCTGCTTACACATTTAATAGACATTCATATTAAAAAAGTGCATTTTCTTGACGAAAGACAGGAATGATAATAAGTGATTTATGATAGTTTATGTTGTATCAGGAGATTTTTCACACTTCACTTGCCAAATATTTGCTATTTATTAATTTAGTTTTCCTTTCATGAGATTAATTTTCCTTTAATGAGATATCTCAGTTTGACAGGCATGTGCTTCTCAATTTCATATCACCTTAAATAGATTTTTGGCAAATGCTAATATTAAAAGTTAATTGTAGCTTCTACATCTAAATTAGCACAACTGAAATACTGTGTGTGCTTTCTGGAGAAAACTGATACAATTTTAGGGATTTTTTAACTGAAATCATCTTTTACCTCAGCTTTGAAAAAATTGCCAAGAAGTAATCTTTACAGGACACAGGTCATGTGAAGGGTATATAAGATACTTGTATAACAATTATACTAAGATACTCATAATTATTTTCTTTAAGCCATTATGTACACGATATTTCCAGAAATTACAATGCTGGAGTTCAGTCAATTTCCAAAAAAAAAAAGAAGGCTCAGGACACAACACCATTATTTCTTCAGTAAGTAGAAATTTTCCTTCTGCAATCTTTCTGGAAGTCAGGAAGTATCAGCTGTTGTGTGATATGATATCTTTATTGCAAGCATAATACTCAGCCAATGGTTTTTGTTACTGATACAGAGTCAGGTTATTGGAAACTATGTAAGGGCTTCCATAAAGAACATACAAAAAATGGACTCTGATAATAAATGCATATATGCAACTGTATTCTTGTACAAGTACATATTTTGTACATGMGCTGATGAATACTCAGTGGATTCTTTGTTTATTGTACATGTATTAGTGTACCTATAGGAAATTCACGATTGTCAGTCCCTTCTTCTGTCCTCCCTGTGTCCTGCTGCAATATTAATGAATCACACAACAATTCTCTGATATCTACAGTCATTTGATACCCTGGCAACTTAAAAAAATTCCAAGCAGTCACAAGTGCACTTTGAACTATTAACTTCTTCTTGTTAAAAGAAATACAGTGTTGGCATTTTAACAGTGTTTTAAACCTTGTTTTTACAAGATGATAATGACAACTTTTTTTTCCTAATACTGGTTTCCTCTGCCAGCAAACTCAGAAYTGGCATGTAACTTTGGCTACTGTTGTCATGGGCAGAACACTGCCTACAGGCAATCAGAGGCGTGATCTTAACTGGTGCTCCTCCAAGCCTTTGCTTATCTCTAGAAAGGATCCACTGGAGAAGGCTTTCTCATTTTTCTAGCTCTGCTGCAGGTATTCTTGATCTAAGACACATTTAATAATAACCATCTGGACAACATGTTTTTTTCTAATCAGTCAGCATTTTTTGGAATTAGATTTGGGAAAAATCATTAATACAAGATGGAACACTCACAGCGCTGGTACCCTTTCATTAGCTGCAGCTGAAATGTTTAATGGTATGAGGATACTTGGAATAAGTTGTGACAGTAAAAACACTGCTGACAGCTTGTCTCTACTGAAGTTCGTGGTTCTCCTAATAGTAGCAAACAGAATTCATGTTCATGGCTAGGAACTAACACTCTCCACAGGGCTCAGCAACAGGTTACACAGATTAGCAGCTACCTAATTCCAGCTACAGTTTTCTCTCTCAACTGGCTATCCACAAAACTGATACTTATGCATTGGCTACAGCCACCTGTAGAAAAGCCACAGAACTTAGGAGCAAATTCTAAACAACATTTGGGTGCCCAAATCATGCTCTGAAAAAGATTTAAAAAATGTAGATAGAATTTGTTGTTAGATACTGAAGAATTCTTCAGGTCTTTGTTTGCAACATTTACTCAATGTGAAGGAGATATTTTGCTGTCTGTCATGCTTCCTAAAAAGAGTTGCCAATTGTCTTCAGATTTGCTCCCTCTTAAAAAACTTCCCAAATAATTCCCTTTCACTTAAATAATGAAGAAGGAAAGAAAGTCCGCAAGGTGTTTCATTGTTTGAAGACAGTTGGTCCAATTTGAGGCCTGCACTTGCTTTGAGGTAATAATGACAATAACATGCCATGGAAATTTATAGATTTAATTAACCAGCTAATTTATTTATGGAGTGTCTGTGCAGGACAGATGACTGTGAAAAATCTTGTGGGTTTTCTCCTTAGTGATTGAAATAATAAAAAAAAATTGTCTTCCAATAATTTTAAAGGAGCTAAAGGAGTCCTGTTCATTTTTTACCTTTAATAAAACCATGTTAGGAAAACAAAAAGGTAGTGTTTTTCCACAGAAAGTCACAGAAGGAGCGGGCTGCACACAGCTTGCTTTGGAGCACGCAAGAGTGGAGAGAAGTTGCTGCTGCTGTTGCTGAGGTGTGTGGAAGGGCGCCCTCAGCTCTGCCCGTCGGGAACAGGATGCTTTGCTGTCCTTTTACTGCAAGGTGATGATTATCGTGGGTACGTCTGCCTGCAGCACCATGGTCCCGTGATATCATGAACCCCACAGGATAGCAGGCAAATGTTATCAGCAGGGAAACAGGCTTTAGGGAGAGAGTAGAATCTCCTAAAAGGTCTCACGGTGTAAGCACTAAAAAAAAAAAAAAGGCAAACCAAGCCAGATAGCTTTTTTAATGCAGTACATCTTAACAAGCAGCTGCAAGCAGACCGAAGTGGAAAGCCGAATGTTGCACGCTGCTGTCCTTTCCCCGAGCACCGTGGGGAGAGGTGCTCTCTGGTGGACAGAAGGAAAAGCTGGTCTGAGGAACGTGCTGCTGTACCCTCGGTGAGCTCGATCGAGCTCAGAAGGGGACTCGAGGCTGAGAAGCGCAAGAATGCGTTTCCTCTRTGACAACATGTCGGGAGAGTGAGGCTGAGGGAGGGAGGCTGATACAAAAGCATCCAAAGTAGCCGAACGGAGGAGACCWGTGGATGTCCCGCGCACCCGGCTCCGCTGTGGGCGCGGACCGGGCTCCCCTAGGACATATCCGCCGGAGTGCCCCCAGGGCCGGCTCCGAGCGCCAGCAGCTCCGGGACGCTGCTATTTGCTGCCCAGCTGCCCAGAGCCTGCGGAGCTGCCCGCCGACCCCCGGGCGCTCCGTTGAGTCAGGGCATCGCCGTCCCCGCACGGCAGCCTCTGCGGGAGCGGCGGGAGGCTCCGCCTCCKCCCGATCGGGAACAGACTGATAAAGGCAGGTGCGGGCGAGCAGCTAGACCCCAGCTCGAAGCATCTGCGTGTGCGCGGAGCCTCTGACCCGTTCCTTTGCCACCCCGCGCGAGGCGACGCCTGGGGCAGCCGGTGCGGGACGGGACAGGAGGGGACAGGGCGCTCGCTGCTGTCCCGTCGTCCTGAGCCGTCGGGCGCAGGGACAAGGACCTCGCCCCCAAGGACTTCCGAAGAGGCGGGATCTCTCTGGGAAGGGGAAGCAGGATTTTGTTGTGTGATTTGAAGATGAGGCCGGTATCTGGAGTGGCGTTCCTCCTGGGGCTGATGGTTCTCCCAGCGGCGCTGGGACAGAGAAGCTCGGAAAGCCATAAAAATAGCAACGAAAGCTTTGCCATCGTCTCTTTCAAATGGGATCACGTCAAGGAGCCGTATATCATTGCACTCTGGATACTTGTGGCCAGCTTGGCCAAAATCGGTGAGTCTGGAGTTACATATTAATGCATGTTCTCTCCCTTTCCCTCCCCCATTGCCCTTCTCCCACCCAACGTAAATGAAGAAAGCTTATCATAGGTCCGCTGACCCGTTTTCAGGGGGTTTACTGTACTCTGTCCTGATTTCATAATACTGCCCTACACGGTGCTTAGCAGTGTGATTGTCACCAGCCTCGAGGGGTTACCTGGTTCATTTTCACCGCCCACGACTGTGGCTTCTGCATCTGACTCCTTGAAAACCCTTTCAATTCCTTGAGACCTTGCATTCCCCTTGCTCCCAGGAAAAACTTTTTTGCAAAAGTGAAACAAAAATTGGGCCTTACTGCTTACACAATATCTATCGCACTTTATGATATGCTCTTCTCCTGCCTATGGTTGTTAGCTATATCAGCTCGTAATATCAAAACTAACCAGTGCAAACTGCACATATGAACTTAGCGTTTTCTGCTTTAAAGTGCATTGCTGGATTAGTGAAAGAGCATCGTTTATAGAGGAAGGCAACACATATTATCAGACCATCTGATGTAGCTGAAAAAAATACAAGCTTTAGAGCACCCAGAATTTTCTTCAAGAAATTGGAACAAGTGAAAAGCCGGGACTTAGCCTAACTTCGGTGTAGTTTAAATGAATTTATATGAATGCTCCAACTCTTTTGTGTTCTGAACTTTGTGACTTTTTCCAAAAGTGATCTTGTATCAATAATGCAGTTTACTGAATGAGAAAAGTCACTGTTTAATTAAAATGCATTTTACTTGATTGATGTCACTACTTTCAGACCTTTTGCCTAAAAACACACCTCCAGTTTGGCTGACACTGTAAATGCCATTTTAATTTAAAATAAATCTTTTCTATAATCAGTCTCCTCTCAGAAGGTCAGCTGAAAATCCTACTGAAGACTTTTCTGGACTTGTACTGTTAATACTAATTTGGTATACCAGAATCACATCCCATAGATTTTTCATGCCGCAGAGAATTAAAGATGTAAAAAGGTATACTTGGGTACATTCTGTCTAGCACATAAGAGAAGCATAGTAAGACCTGGATGGAAAATGCTGTCTCCAAACTCCAAAAAAGTATTTTAAAAAAGAGGATGTTACAAGTTGAGGTGATGTTGTATATAATTTTCCAGCAGTATTTGCATCTTGGCTTTCACTTGATTAACCATAGATATATAACTAAATACCTTTCTCTGAACCTGTTTGACTACACTATATAAATAGTTTGTCTTGAGACAGTTGCTGCATCACCGAGTTTACATAACAGACAATTATGTTTTAATTTACTTTTATTAATGAGTTAYAGCAATTAGAAAGCTGGGGAAGCCATATACAGGAAACAACAGACAACACTGAGTACCTATAAAATTGTACTGAACAAAGTAATAAACAGGCTGCTTGTGTGAACCTTCTTTTTGAGACAGTCTTCTAAGTAAGCATAGTTACTAAGGCCTTGTGCTATTTAGGCTTTGCTGTTCTGTACATGTGGGCCAGTTGTACAGAGTAATAATAGTGGTGCACAACCATATCAGTTTGTGTCTAAAGCCACTGAACCCAAGAACAGGACAGTTAGATTGTACTATATTTAAATTGCAATTGCCTGGATTGAGATTAGTTGAGATTAATATGAGCCATTTTACCATGAAGTCCTTGATATAAACTCTTGATAAAGCGCTTACTGTCAGGAGCCGGGTGGTGCTGACTCTGTTTTTAAATTCTTTGTACTTCTTTCATAGCTGCACAGAGCATGTCACTTATTAGTAGATCATACTTATCATTGGCTCTATCACTTTTCTTCCCCAGAGCTCTCAAGCTTTGTATGTTGCTCTCTTCACATCTGTATTTTTGATCGTATACTTCTCTGGACATAGTTCCTGGAGAAGCAGTGGATAACTGCTGTATTCCCCTGAAAGCCTATGCATGTCTCTGCTTTCCCCATCAGTTACAAATAACACAGAGAAAAACATGAATGTACACTCACTGTTCAACACCTTCTTAATGAAGAAATCATGAAGGTGTTCATATAAGTCTGTGAGAAAGGGAACTGAAAAAAATAGCTTTTCAGCCTTCTGTCTGCCTTTGTGTGTCAAGGGTTCTGCAAAGTAGGTCAGAAATCTATGAGAAGATTTTGAATTGCAAAAGTCCTGTGCTGCATCAAAGAAAGTTTACATATTCAAAAAGCAGACAGAAAAGAACCAAGAAAGAAAATATAGAACATCTATCCTTGGGTTTCTTTACTACCTGAAGCAGGTCAGTTGTAGTGGAGTGAAAGTGCTGGTTTTGCTGTGGGTTTTTCAGCTTGCATGTGTAAGTAGCTGTTCTTACACATGCAAGCTCACTTCTCCACAGCTACAGGGATTGGGAGTTATTTTAATGATGGATGATACACAATTGGGTCAGCAGAAAGCGTTCTAGGAATTGCAGTTGGTACATGGGGATAAAGGTATATGAGAATACTTTGCTCTCTCTTGAATTGGAATAGCATTAGTGGTTTAGTGCTTATTTGGATTTGTGTTGTTTTCAGGATTTTTTTAGGTTTGTTTCGTTTGTGTGGAATTTCAGGGGTTTTGTAAAAAAACAAGTTTCAGTTCATGATATTATATGACTGGGGGAAGCATTTTKTATTAGGAGATTTTTGCAGATTTTCTGGGGCTTGATGTTCATATTGTGTACAAGGTATGCTGCAACATAAACTATTGTATGTTAAATCTCATAAGTATCCCAATACATGAGGAAGTGACTAGTTTTGGGCTTTTGGAGAAGTAAACTGCTTTTTTAGTTTTAGTTTGGTCTAGTTACTGGTTAACTCTAAATATTGCTACAAATGAAACTGTGGAAAAGAATCTTCATACAATTGGCTTTCATGCATTATAGAAAATAAAAAAATATGTGCCTTCCATGAAACTTCTGATGCATCTTGGTCTACCGTTTAACATATTCTAATTTATTTGGTTTGACCCTCTTCATCTGAGATATTCCAACTTTTCATTCTTCCACTTCACGTGAAACATTCTTAAGATTCATAATGTTCTGCTTTGGCTAATGATCTTTACTTCTTCTTTTGGTAGGCTGTCTTATCCCTACAGAGGAGTATCCTTGTGGGATAGGGCCAATAAACTACTTACATTTGTAAATCTAAGCCAAAAAATCATCTTATCTACATGAAGAAGTACATGAGGTACAGCAGAGGACCCTCCTAGTGGACTTCAGGAGTCCACGTCCTGGTTATCTCAGTGCTTCAGAAGAAATAAGCAATACCACTGAAAAAGAATAACCTCCAAATGCACACATGTGCATTTATAGCTATAGACAGTACAGATATTTCCTGCTGTAGGTAAAGGATGTACCATTTTTAAACAACATGCTCACACTATATAGTTCTGGTTTAAGATGAAAGACACTTGTACGCTGACCAGACTCACATTCTTTCTAAGCTCACTTGGCCATGTGCTTTCTTCTTCTTTATATGTCTGTCATGGATAACATCTTGAAAATAAACTTTGAATAAATAGATGCATAGAAGACACAAAATATTTCAGCAGGAAAGTCTCCACAGAAAGAGGTAGGAACAGGTGGAAGATCAGAAAACTTTGGAAGTAGAAGAAGGGAAGGAATAATGAGCTCAGAAGCTAAAAATGGCTAAGAGAAGAATTTTTTTAACACTGAACATTGTATACAATTTTGTGACGGTATTTCTCAGACCAAGTCAATGCAAAATATAAAATATATGCTTTCTACTTGAGGGATATCTAATACATGTTTCTACACTTGTTCAGAATCCTAGGAAACAGAAAGAGATTGTATTTATATCTTCATTGGAGTTTATATTGGGGAAATTGTGAAATTCCTTCTTGCAGTTTAAATCCCTTTCTTTACTTTTAATATTTTTATAACATTTTTTCAATATTTTTACAGAAGAATAGGTAATTGTTCCAAAGTAAAAAAAAAAAGCCCTTCAAAGCAGCCTTTCTGTCTCTCTGGCCCCCTGGGTTTGCTCAGTGTATGCAGATAAGCAACTGGAAGAAATAGTGGGAAAGTAAGTGACTATGAACAGGAATGAGGAAGGATACACAGCCTTTTCATTATCTGAGTCAAACCTCTTGCAAACCATTTTTGTTGGTATAGTTTATGCTGAGTCTAAGAATGTCACAAAAGCTTTTTTTTTCCTTAATTTCTGTGTAGTTGCATACAAATTCTAAAGGCTTTTATATAAGAAATTTAAAAGTGGGAGTGAAATTTGAATCCAGGGGAGCTGGTAAATCTGTCCTCAGGAATACCACAATGCTTTGGAGGAGGGGGAAGAAATGATTCAATAACAGCGAGCAAACACATAGGAGAAGGCTGCTGAAGATACTGTGTCAGATGGACCTGTGTCCATCAGCTCTTGAGACCTCAGGAGGACCACGAGCTTCCGAGCACAATGCATCTCTAAGCTTAGCGATATGGCTCCCCACAAACAGTCTAGTTTCTGCATGCCTGAGCTCCTTCACATTGTCTCAAACTACCCTGAGAAAGGAGCTCTTTAGAATATTTTGTTAACACAAACAATTGCTGTGGAGAATTTTAAGCATGTTAGGGATGGGCTGGGGAGGGAACAGTGAAAGGCAGGTCTAACCACCCATCTAATTTAGACTCCTGGGGCAATATTTTCTTTGAAGAAATCAATAACCCTCCTTCCAAAGCAAACTGTCATAACAAAAGCCCATTTGACTCCAAAGTTTCTCCTCCTGGCACTCTAGCTACTGAAAAGTGTCAGTTATGTAGAGAAAGTGATTTAGGGTATTGTTTTAATAAAATAAAAAATGTGAGACTAGCTCTTCTGTTGGCAATTCTTCAGTAAATGACATAGTTAGAAAAAATGTTGAAGGGTGCTTAGCATAAGTTTACTGGGTGTATTTAACTGAAAATGGAGTCAGAGATTCAAAGGTGATGATATCATCATATCCTGCAAAGCTTAAAACCTCCTCATGATTGTAGATCTTGTTAAAAGTTGCCTTCATTAGCAAGTGATAATATGGAAAAAGTCTTTACATTGTGTGACTTAAGAAGTCTGGAGTTAGCTATCTTCTCCCCCGCCCCCTCCCCTCCCCCCGCCACCCCCGACAAAGATAAGAAGGGGAAAATGCTTCTTTTACCTTTATTGTGAAGTCAGTAGAAGCTGAAACAGGTGAGCACACTTAGAACAGAGGCATATGCATATTCTCCCCAGATAGTCAGAGAAACACTATAAAATTGTGCTGGCAATTGTTACATATCTGCAGTGTCTTCATTTTTGTATGATGCTGTATTTTCTTTTCCAACGTGCTGTTTAAAATACCTGTGAACTAGGAATGTTAAGTACTGTAAAATCTCTTATCTTTTTAAAGAATTACCTTTTATATCTAACATTTTATAAATTTTAGGCATCTGAAAAGAATATTTCCAAAACTGAATAACAGTTTTGCCTTTCCAATGCTAGGAACAACTGTGTGACCCATATTTTTAAGTGATAATGTGTGAGCCATATTTTTAAGTGGCTGCCTATTCCCACATTTTAATTCCATTTTACTCTTGTGCCTTACTCATAATTTTCCTGTACTTCCTGTCTCCTTGTAACACACATCTATCTTCTTCCCCCTCCCCCTCCAAGTCTTGCAAGTCTCAGGTCTTAATTATTTAGAGCAGGGAAGAAGATATCAGGATAGTATAATTTGACAAGATTCAGATTACATGCCCTGGCAAATAGCAAATGTACAATGGCAACTTGTGTGAATTACATAAGAAAACAATGGCATTTTGAGAATGGCCCTGAATTGAATACAGTTCAGGCATGCATACCTAAGGAAGGATCTATGCCATCAATTTCAGACACCTGTGTGCAAAGTGCTCGGCAGAACAATGGAATCCTTTTAATACTGTAGTCTTAGGATTGTTGAAACCATTGATTTACTATCTTCAGAGCTCAAGCCACTTATTACCAAGAGCGATCTACAAACCCCCGAAGTGACTGTAAATCTCTTATGTGGTAATGCAGCAGACCACAGCCCCACAAGGAATAGACCAAGCAGAAAAACCTTCTGGGTGTACAGAGGAGGTGCACACTTGTTCTTCAAGYGACAGGCTCTGAGATACCCCTTTGTTTCTTGTGGACCTTTGTGTGTTAGAGATGCTTAGTAGGGAAGCTGGTACTGGAAATCCTGAATTATTACTTTGTTTGACACGTACAACCAGAAGTCTGTCAAAAATCAGTAGTTTTACCACAAGTTTGCTTTAAGAAATGTTTGGAATCCAACTAAAAGAGTTACCACCCCTATTTACCTGAGTTTTAATTGTTCTGAATTAACGGGCTAGTGGATTACTTAGTTCTTCTGTATCATATGTCTTGCTCTGTTCCAAGATGAAATGTTGAGTCCAAAGTCAAAGAAGGATAATTCTTATCTGAGTATTCTTTTTTCTTTCAGGAAAATGTCTCTGATTTTTCCCTCCTCCCTGCAGCAATGAAGTTAGACTAATGGCCTGAACAACTAGAGTCTTTAATTGTCATTCGGTTTGTTGACAAGTGGCAACTCTTTAAAACTAGAGACCATGAAAACTTTCTTGGTAAACCACAGAGCATGGTGGATTGCCTGTGTTGCAATACTTTGTTTCCTTTTGAAAAGCAATTTGCAGAGTATTTACCCCTGTGGAAGGAATTACTTGATACCCAATTGGCTGCTATGTACAGCACTGTAAAGTCATAAATACTGAAACTACAGGCTGACAAGGAAGAGCTGACCAAGACGAATGCAAGACATCAAGTGGAAACACTTAATTAAGGCACGAATATTTAATGTTCATTCATGGAAGAAGAAAACTGCAAGGTATTCTGAAAGGCCTGCACAATAACAGGGGTTTTAAGTAGTTGGATCTGGAGAGTTTTCTCATTCCATTAAATGAAAATAGAAGCAGCAATTCTGGATTCATTAAAATTTGTCTAGGAGAAAAGTTCTGCGTTTATCTATTCAAAGAAAAAATKCCTTGGTTTTTGCCAAAGCCAAATGTAAAATAGCAGTAGTCACATATCAGGGAAGAAAATCTCAGTGTAGATTGTAGATTGATTTTGCAAAAACATGTGGTTATGATTATTTCTGCTTTTTAAAAATGGGAGGGAAATGTTTGAACTAGTATCTTTATGGATTCAGCCAGTTTCATAAGTTAAGCTTTGAGGAAAATATTAAATATTAAGAAACCGGTAAAGGTCTTGAGACAGTGAGATTCCACAATGAAAATCTCCCAGGWGCAAATAGATTGTAAACTCATGGAGAGACTTGCTAGCTCTTTTATTAAAATTAATATTGTTTCATTGGTTTGGTGATACAATAATATTCCAGGGACTAGGTGATACCAGTTAGTATAAGATAGCTTTATGTTAATGTTATGTTATCGATATATTAACAGTTTACTGGAGGTAGAGTTGTTATGTGATCATACATAAAACTAAATATAGATGTAGTTTGGCAATATAACAATCCTACTCCAGTGAAATACCAAATTGATGAGTATCTAGATGTAAATTTTCAGACCTTGGCAGCTTAGATATATGCTTAGGAAGTTCAGTTAATAAATGCTACTTAGTGGTTTAAGTGGTTAAAATATTCATTCCAGAATGACTGAAGCAGTTTTTGAATGCTTGCTCTTCTGTCCGTGCACAGTCTAGAGTTTGAAGTGCTCTAAGACCTGGTTTGAATTAAATATCCAGATTTTCTGTTGAAATAATTCTGGCTCTAAGCTATTCCATCCTATTTAGTTCTGGGAGTGAATTCGGGAAAACCGTTTGATACTGGGTCTCCTATGGAGTTCACAGAATCATAAAATAATAGTGTCACTGGCTTGTTGAGGTTGGAAGGTGCAACATCTGGTCCTATGCTCCAGCTCACCCAGGATGACCTACAGCTCATTGCCACGATCATGTCCAGACAGCTTTTGATTATTTACAACAACCATTCAGGGCAGCCTGTGCCAGTATTTGGCCACCCTCACACCTCTGCCAAGCTGCTCTGCAGCTGGGTGGCCCCCTACACATACTGGTGTGGGGGGTTGTTCCTCATCAGTTGCAGGACTCTGCACTTCTCTTTGCCAAACTCTATACAAGGTTCCTGTCAGCTCATTTCTCCAGCCTGTCAAGGTCCCTCTGGCCTATCAGCCACTCCTCCAAATTTGTGTCATAGCCAAATTGCTGAATTGCTCTCTGCCACATCGTTCAGACCATTAATGAAGATGTTAAACTGGACTGGACTCAGTTCAGCCCCCCCGGGGTTCACTGCTAGTTACCAGCCTCTGACTATACTTTACACTACTGATCACCACCCTCAAGGTCATTCATCCAGTTGTCAATCCATTCCACAGCGGCTCATCCAGCCCCTACAGCAACAGCCTGAGGCTGTTCTGGGAGGCAGCGTCAAAGGCCTTATTGACGGCTCATTAGAAACTCGTCAAGCACTGCTCTCCCCTCATCTTCCATGTGCACCACTTATTGTTATCAGGTTGGGCAAGCACTTTCATGTAGTGAACTATGCTGACTCCTCCTGAGAAATTTCTTGTCCCTCATGAGTCTGTTTACCGAATTAGTTGCTCTGTCAGATCTGCAGAACCTTGGATTAGCAGTGGTCATACATGGGTAGACCTTCACCTGCATCTTACCCGGTCAAAGAAAGCAACATTTGTGTATGCAGTTGGTACACTTTGGTTAGCACAAAATTGCACACTACAGAGAAGAGAGGAAAACAACGTGGTCATATAGTAGCCACATGATCATGGCATCATGAATTAAATAAAGGAATGACAAAGTACCAGCATAGTTTATCTCTCCTTTAAGCTAGGCGCTCTCTGATCAGAGTGGCTTCAGTTTTCTGTTATGAATGGCTTTCATTCATATATCACTCACCCTTTTGCCTTCTCTTACCTGATGCACTGTGAGTTTCATCTCTTGTTTTAGCCAAACCTTTSCCCAGGAAGAATTGATATTCTAATGAGAATTATCATTATTACTTGATGGGAATGTGCAGTGAGATCTGTTCACTGGTAGTACCAAGCTCAAGCAGCAGCTAAATGAGCCAGCAGGAACACGTGTAAACTCAGAGGTGRTGTGTGTAGTGGACCCTGTTTCCTACAAATCCCTTTCCTGCACACAAGCTGTATGCCAGAAAAGCAAAACCTCCGTGGCTCTCCGTACTTATGCAGCTATTACTTCTGCATCTTCGACTTGCAGCACTAGCACTTTGCAACCTTGTCCCATTTTTAATGGGCTTTCTCAAGAAGACTGCCTTTGTCCTTCTAAAAAAAGAACCCTAAATTATGGCCATAATGGTCTTCTATTCCTTCCCGAAATTATAATCATTTAGCTAACTTCATTTCACTTCACAAGGGACTGTGAAAACTCTGACTCTGAATAGCAGGACATTTCAACTATTGAACTGGTATTTTGTCGAGAAACATTATTGAATTGTAGATAAAGATATTTTGGACTCAGTTACTTGGTCGAATCAGCTGCTGTGGATGACCATTAGTGGAGAGTAGTGTATTTTTTTTCTAAGTAGAACAACTGCTTAAATGCTGTGTTTATTCTCATGCTTCTCCATTGTTTCACTTGCTGCCATAGAAGCCATATAGAAAAGAAATCACAAATAACTTTATAGGCAAAAAAGTACTTGAAGTTGCATGCACAATGTTTCTGGTGTAATGAACTGAGAAAGATAGTCTACATCTAAAAAAATGAACACTTTTGAACTGAGCAGTGCCCTGATCAAGAATGAAAAAGTACGATAAAAGGTATGAGATGAAGGGCAGAACAGAAGCTACAGATGAGGGTGCTATTACATATGCATAAAAACATTGGAATTAGATTGTGAAAGAACAAGAAAAACTGCAGAAAAACTCCATATTTACATTCAAAGCCTAACAAACACACAAATGTATTAATTAATTTCTCAATTTCTGTTGCTTTGTTAACACAAAGAAAAGTATTTGACTGTCATTAAAGGTTTTCTGTTAAAATATTTTCTATTCATTGAAAAGATTTTGTCATAAAATACTGCCTGACAGATTCTATCAAGACTTCTGTTAATCATAATGTCTTATCATGAGTTAGCAATGTAAGATTTTTGGAACTTTGCTCTATAGAGCTTCAAGAGGATTGCTTTTGCTCTTGGGCAAACTATCCTCAGGAGGAATCATCCAGTAGCTCTCTGTGTTATCCTGTGGAATACAGCGGATCTGCTGTACAGGCAGCATTTCTTAGAGAAGATGAAGAGGCATCAAATCACTGAATATCAATTTTTTTCAGTTCACTGCCATGCTAAGTATTCTTTCAAATGAGGGAGCCACCTTTCCACCTGCTCCCTGAAATTCTATAAATCTTCTGGGATATTTGAAGCTGGATCTGCCAATCGCTGCATGGAGCAAAGTCTTATGATCCAAGGCAAGAATAAAAGATAGGTTAGTGGCTCACTCAGGTCAGATAACTAAATGGCTGTGTAGCATCTTTAACAGAGTCTGAAATTTGTACCAGGGAAACTTGCACTTTCTTATGCAGTAGAAGTGCCTGGAAAAAGAAGGTGGGTCTTATTACTTTCCCCATGACAAAATTTAGAAAAAAAGTCCACAATCCTCCAAAATTTTTGTTAGAAATGAAGAAAATAAGTTCAGAAAATTCAATTTTTTTTCAGTAGGTTAGATACGTCACTGAAATCAGTGAAAACTAAAATTTTGTAACTCACTTTCCCCCTCCTCTGCTCAAGTTAATTCCATTGTCAGACATTCTCTGATTTAAGGATGAGGTTATTACAATTTACATGAGCTTAAAAAAGAGGACTCACATTTACCATGGACTTAGGGAGAGCAGTAATTCCTTAGTACACAAAACATTAATCTAAGTTGAACCTTATGTTCCCTAGCCTTTCAGTAAACAGAAGAATATGTTGTTCTCATGTCTTGAATACTTGTACTGAAGAAAATGGTAATTAAGGGATAAGCTAAATTTTTTTGAACCAAAATTATTACTTTCAAGCACTCTATAAGGCATCTTAATTCTTTAGCCTTTCTTAAGGAATACAGCACAGTTGATCTTACTAAAAACCATAGTTTTTAAGGCATGTTCACTTGAATAATGCTGTTTGGTGTTTGAAAGTATGAGGATGTAAAAACAACAGGAGGAAGTTGAAGTTTCCTTCTGTTTATTGTGATTTATGAGTAAAGATTAAAACTAGTCCAAGATAAATCTACCACTGCAAGTGGAAATTCAGCTTCTGTGGGGGTACTGAATTGCTTGTGTCAGGAAAGACTCATGGAAATGTAAAGGAGAATGGTCTTACATTTTCCTCTTGTTGCCTGGTCTAGCATGTGTTGTCTGTTGCATATTGGAGGACCCCAATGTGTTGAAAGTCAGAAGAATCTTGTCAATATGCCATCATGTGATAAATGCTTTCTGATTATAGGGAGATGAAGAAGTACTACTGCCAATGGTAAGGTTTCTGTTATAGTGCCTAAAACATAGAATCCTGGATCCATCCAGGACAGGATTAATTTTTGCAGGAGCCAGGAGGTGCATGGCRAGGAGGATTCTGTATCCCTTAAGTCATTTTCTGAGGAGGGTGGGAGGGTTCCCACTCTGGGTTGGGTTGTGAGGCAGAGGGGGGTCAGGGTATTGACAGGGGCTTTCTGTGAGGAGTGGACAATAATGTGTGAATCAGTGACTGGTTTTCTTTTCCTGCTCTGGCATTGGTATTGCTCCTTGTTTTATTTTATTGTTGCTTCCTGGGCTGCATCAAAAGCAGTGTGGCCAGCAGGTCAAGGTGGAGCAATTCTCCCTCTGCTTTGCCCTGATGAGAGCCTGCCTGGAGCACTGTGTCCAGCTCTGGGGTCCTCCGCACAGGAAGGAAAGGGATCCATTGGAGCAGGTCCTGAGGAAGCCACCCAGATGACCAGAAGGTGAGAGCGCCTCTCCTATTAAGACAAGCTGAGAGCATTTAGGTTGTTTGAGAAGAGAAGGCTCTGGGGACACCTCATTGTTGTCTCTCAGTACTTAAAGGGTGCCTAAAACAAAGACTGGGGCAGACTTTTTAGCAGGGCCTGCTGGGGTAGGACTAGGACTAGTGGTTGTTAACTAAAAGATTTTAGGATATATAGAAGGAAGAAATGACTAGGGTGGTGAAACACTGGAGCAGATTACCCAGAGAGGTGATAAATGCTCAGTYTCTGTAAATATTCAAAGCCAGGTTGGAGGGGTCTTTGAGCAATCTGGTCTAGTTGAAGATGGCCCTGCTCTTTGAAGGGGATTGGAGTAGATGACCTTCAAAGGTCTTTTCAAATCCTAACTACTTTAGGATTCAACTGAAATTTAGTTCTTATATATGTGGTAATAAAAGTAAAAAAGAGATACCACTGTGGATAGTTTAGTAATATTTGTTTCATACTGAATTCTTACTGCTCCCAAAGTTTAATTTCTGCACAGATATTTTTAGGAATATATGCAAAATCTTTCCCATGTTGGAAGGGATCTAACCATATGAAGCACATTATTTTACAATGAAAAGAATCCTATGTTGATACAACTTTTTACTATATATCATACAATATAATCATTCTTAGTCAAGGTATGGGGCATCCTGGGATTTTTTTCACTTAGGAAGGGATTTGTGTCTGGTTTCTACCTTTCTTTTTTCTTGTAATACACAGGCATCTTAAGTACCCAGAATATTTGAGTTGTGAGCTATCCTTCAAATACAGCTTTAGCCAGTTGTTTTGTTCCCTTTTTATTTCTCAAATGTAGAAAGTAATGTTAAACTAATCTCCTTGTGAACTTCTTTTTGCACGCTGTCTTTTCTCATTTTGCCTGCACATGCACTAAAAAACACAAATGCATGGTTGAAAAAACCTTCCTACTGCATTTCAAAGCATCAAAGCTATTTTCCATGTACTACATTTTGCAGTATAAGGACCCTAATTAAACTACAGTTTCTCCTGCTGCTACCATCGTGTACATCATCTCTCAACTGAGATAATGAAGGTATGAAAGTTAACGTGTTACTTAATTGGAGAAGTAGGGACAAAAATCAAAAGTCAAGCTAAAGCACATTGAATGATAGCAGTATCTCAGAGCCATTTGCAGGATAAAATCAGAGTGATATAAATTCAGCTGGATGCAGAACTCCAGGTGAGGTCTCATCAGAGCAGAGTGGAGGGGCAGAATGTCCTCCCTTGTCCTGCTGTCCATGCTGCTTTGGATGCAGTCTGGGATACAACTGGATTTCTAGGCTGTGAGCGCACACTGCTGAATTGTGTTGAGCTTGGGAAGAAACTTCATCTGTTGTCATTCTGGACAACTTATGTCAATAGGAAGTGTTTATCTTAAAAGTAGTTCTAACTTTTTGGTTAACAATCTCACCAAGAAAATCTGAGATGGCCAAATTTCTGGCACATATAAACAGTATATTTGAGTTTCTGAAATTATGTATAGGAGTTGTAGTCCAGCATGAAATTCTTCTCTTATCAAACTGCTGGAGACTCTCCTCCAACATATGACTGGCGAAACGGAAGCTTTTCAGGGGATGCAGTAGTATTTACTTTCAATGGAAAGTAGCCTGTCATACTTTGTTAATTCTCTCAAATATATTTTCAGTTTTAAGCAAGAGCTACTTGACACATGTGTGCTTGCTTTGCTGTTTTTTTTTTTTGTCTGTGGGCATCGCTAGGGAATTTGAATACCATAGTGCTTATTTAATTTACTGCTGTAATCAGGAATACTTCCACTGTAATTCCATGCTATTCTACTTGTATTAATTAAAATCTTACTGGGGTGGAATGTAAGGGACAGGAAGCAAGCCAGCTTGCCAGTGCCTGAAAAAAAGTACTTTCCTACCCCATGACTTGCAGCAGCCTTCATAGCTATTTGCCCTAGCCCTTAGGGTTTAATTATGTCCCTCATGCCCTTCCTAGCAGCCACAATCCTTACTATGCCTTGCTGGAAGTAGTACAGGGGAAGAAGACAAAGTCCCTACCATATAAGGACGTTTACAGAGTTTCAGCCTACTATTGGTATTCATTAAATGATTTCTTCCTCATCTTCTTTTCCTTCATTTACTGTAGACCTCAACCAGGGAGAACTGATTCTGGTTTATAGTCAGGCTTTGGTAATTCTTTACACAATTTATCATACAACAGAACAACTGGTTCCTATATTACTAGTAACCCATTTCCATGCAGTTTTTTATCTTTATGAGCGGATGCCAAAACATTCCCATGAGGATGTCTTAGTTTCAATTAATTTATCATATTAAAATGGAGGTTAAAAGGAAAAAAGAAAATTAAAATTCATTATGTGAAACTTAGCTCTTGGCATTTCTTTATTTAACCCATTTTACTGGAAAATAGTTTGGTATTTTAAAACTAAAACAATGCTTTCACTATCTGTCAATAACTTTCAGCGAATCTTTGAAGACTATGTTAAAGCTGGAGCAGTTGCAATATATTGCAATTTAATTATAATACCTTTACATAGCAAGTGAAGCAGTTTTACGATTCTTTTACTGTCCTGTTTTATATCCTCTACTATACTTCAAGGTGTTTCTAATGTGTACTTTGCTCTCATTTTGAAATATTATTTTTGACTGTTCCCATTTTTCTTTCAGTGTCATTCAGTTCCATAAGGGCCAAATGCTACCACACTTGCACTGCAGTGGGACTGCTCCTTCAAAAAAGAACTATTTAGCATAATTATGATAAACTGTGCCTGACTGTTTAAACTTCATTATGTTCTAAGTGCTTATAGAGGTAATAGTTGCTTAGTCACACACTTCTTTGAATTTGGCTTGAGGCTATCTTACTATGTTATGACCTATCAGCTGGGAACCTTGACCTGTATGTTAATTACATTTTTAATTGCTAACATATTTTGTTAATTGTTCACCTACAGAGACCAGCTACCTAAAATTTCCTCCTTAATGAGCTCGTTACAATGCTGTGCACTTTGTAAATGGTGACCATTACATGTGCGACAAATAAAGCAAGGTTTCTTGAGCTGAATTAAACCAAACTCAAACCAGTCCTTCCATATGAAGGACTTTTGTGCCTTGCTTAGGAAAAATATGTCCAAGATTAAGTATAAATCATATTAATAGACATGTTCATGTAGTATATTTTAAGGCAGAACCAAGATCCAATACTAAAAGTGGATTTTACCTCTTGTACAATATATTACATCTTTGAGTTTCTTCAGATATAAAATAGCTTCATTTTTTTTTCAATAAATCTCTCATGTTTTTTCTAGATTAGGCAAAAGCATAAGGTACTGATTAATAAAATAATTTCATGTCTTTCTAAGGAGTATTGATACAACAAATCCTTACAATCTGTTTTCTTAAGAGATTTTTGTCTGCTGTCAGACAAATTTGACAGTTCCAAATGGCAACACCAATTCACAACACTTGTTTTGTTGTTGCAAGGTCCACAGAACAGAATCCAAAGGACTATAAAATATACTATCAGTCCTCTGAGCAGGAAAAAAATAACTGAGCACACTTTGTTGATAAAGATTAGAAAGGSAAATATAGGATAATAATGAGCAGCTTCAGTTCTGACAAGTCTGCCCAAACACTTCCTGGACAAACTAGAAATGCAATTCCCTAACACTTTCAGTCTTTGCTTCAACTGAACCACTCTTAGAACACAATGGAAGGTATTTTTTCTTTAAGTCCAAATTCATCTGCAGATAAAACAGGGTAAAATAGTTTCTGTGTAGATAAAGATGAGATAAAAGTATGAAACTATTAGAGGATTATTTTTCAGCCACAGGAAGTCACTAGAATTTAGTTTTTGGACAGCTGTTATGCAGGGCATTGGTTTTGCTCTTTTCTTTGATCTACCATTACACAGATGTGGGCCTTCCTACTGAAGGTTTCTGATAACTCATTTCTGCAGGCATTATCAGTATTCATGTAGATCTGACTATTGTACAGGGAAAAATATATAGTCCTGATACTAGGGGAAGGTATGCAATACAGTAATAGCAAGGGCAGTTTCACTCAGAGGCCATGACAGGAATTGACATGAGAATGGGAAGGGGAAGAGAGGTGCATCTGTACAAAGTAAATACAAGGTGACTGTGAGTCACCAGTGTGATAAAGAATCCAGGATGTAGCTGAAATATAGATTGTAATAGGAAATTATTAATGCTGTTGGACCTGCTTCTACTATGACTCATACAGAATGCAATCTATATTTCTGATGGCTCTGAATCCACAAAGGTGCACTCAGATTGAAATAGACAGAACTGAAGGCTGAAAAGCAGTGGTTTACATTCAAAAATCAAAGACAAGCAACAAAGCATGGGTTTTTCTCTGCTTATATAAGAGGAAATTAAGGAATTAATCTTAGGGAAAACAAGCCAGTTAAGAAAATTTAAATCACTTCTGCAAAAGAAAAGGAACATAAAATATCTGTGAACAAGTTCAGGCTAGAAATCAGAATGAAGTCTCTAACTGTGATGAGGGCTGGTGGTGTACTTTCACATAGACTTAGCTGGGGCAATAATCCTCTGAGATGARGATCATTAAATATGATGGTGTGACAACGAAGGTCTGGATAAACAGCCAAATAGCCCTTCTAGTATTTATGGTTCTTAATGAGAATTCCCAGATACTCTGTACAGGCTACATAAGCGGCTGTAATTACTTGAAAGTTGTGCCTATGGCTATGCAGGTAGGAAATGCTGTGTTTGCTAAAGTAGGAAACTCGAGAAGTCGAGTCATGAAGGATATGTTAACAAAAAGATCCAGTACAACTGAGGTAAATGCACTGAAGGATGCAAAACTGGTGCATCTGTGAAAATAACAAAAATTACAAGGATAGAACAGAAAATGGAAGACCTGAGATTATAAAGAAATCAAGTATAGCATGTGCAGGAAGTTTATTGGGGAACTAGTAGGTGGGCATGACTGTTGAGAAGTAAAGGGAGTCATAATAAAAGATAGGAGAATTATAAACAAGTAGAACTTCTTAAACAGGAAATGATATCAAATGATATCTCTTCATAAAGAGTGGAGTAAGTAGAGATTAGATTTATCAGCAAAACTTCTGGAGAAATTTGAGATTAAAGTGATAGTATAAATAAAATTGCCCAATAACAGAAGAGAAAGTAGCATTGACGAGAACTACTTTTAGAAACTGCCAACATGATTAAAAATGAAACCAAAAATGGTCATTATTGTTTAACAATTTTCTAAACTGTTGCTATGGGAAATTTGCTAAGGATTTTGTATTGTCCATTTTATAAGAAAAATTCACTGTTAGACTGGATGAGGTGATGTGTATGACATCCACTGCCCTCAATGTCATGAGAGGACCACAGCACACACCAGAGGAAGCCAATTAAACTCAGTGATTATATGAAACTCTTGGTAAACCAAGAGTGAGAAGTAATTTTAGAACAGCGAGTGCTCAGCTGTTTTTTAGATGTCAGGGCTCCTACTTAAATACTTTATTGGGAAACAATCTCCAAACAATCTAATCTAATCTAATCTAATCTAATCTAATCTAATCTAATCTAATCTAATCTAATCTAATCTACATTAGTCTGTTAAAGGAGTTTGCAGACTAAAAAAAAAAAACCATAGAAAATACACAATTGTCTCTATCCCAGCATCTACACACAGTTCCTGCACCAAGAATGCTGCAATCTCTTGCAGGGGTGTGTATTGGCTGTATGTATTTCTACAGCACTGGTGCTTCTTTCTTGGTGTGGCAAATGCAGCTGGTCAGTCTGAGCTGTGACCCACTATGTGGCTGCAGCTAAAGTGTGGGTCTAGGGAGCAAAAGCGTGCCCAGGGATCCATGACTTTTAGGCATGAGTGAAGCAAAATGATCCTTTCTTGAAAATACATGCTGTATGTTATATTTTAGAGGGTTTGGCCATGTCTTAGGTAGACCAACATAATAGCAATGGATTCTTTTGAACTACATTATGACTAGCTAGAGTTGATACAATTTAGGTCACAAATTGGTATTTGACTATACTTTAAGCTATTATACAGGCAAGATAAACCAGATTTTTCTCCAGGTATGCTATAGGAATATGCTCTGAGGTTTTTTGTTTTGGTTTATTTTTTTGTGTTAAATAATGACATATATCTGCAGAAAGCACCACTGAAAAATTGCAATAATGCTAACGAGAACATGAACAGGTACATAAGGTAAGATACAAAAATTTCATGCTTGCCAGTCAGCATCCAACTACTGGAAGATATTTAGAGGGAAGAGTTCTCTTTGGGCAGAATATTCTTCTGTCTAATTTATTAGGCCTTGTCTTAAGTTTCTTGTGCTATTAAAAAAAATCTTATCGTGTGCTGCCTTGGAAATTCCGTTATTTGCATCTCTGCAAAGTAAAGAAGCACAAAGGAGCTTGCTGTGTTTTGCTCTCACTTTGGTCAATGGCAAGGGTTTTCACCAGCTGCAGAGAATCAAGTCTTGGAGCTCCAATTAGAAGACCCATGGCTTGATGAAGTATGTTAACTTCAACTTTATAAGTGAAAATAAAAATTCAGAACTGGAAAACAGGCTAAGAAGGGAGTGTCAGTGCATATTTGAACCACTAGTGAAAATGCATGTGGGAGACCTCATGCCTGCCACTAACCCTGATAGGAGGAGCTTAGAAATGTTTGTGGATTCATATCTATGCTTTCACAGAAACTATGGAAATGATAGGCTGACCATATTTTAATTTTCTAAATTTGTTTTATGTGTCCTTGGATTTTATCAAAGATACATGGAAAAAATAATCAGAGAATTATCATCATTATTATAGGTCAGTTCTTGATTTCTCTGGATGACATATTGTGTACTGTGCATGTGTGGTAGGTTTGTGATTCACTGGATCAGTAATATTAGCTGCAAAAATAATTTCACTGTTTTCAGATACTTGAATTTACGCTATCAAAGTTAATAGAAATATAATTATTAATTTGAAATAGTATTGAAATGACTGCATAAATCCTGAAATTTAGCAGTATTTTAAATAGGCATTTTTAGATTTTTGTTTTTGCAGTGGTGTATTTTCAAAACGTTGCAAATCTATCTTGAATTGTTAATTTTGGCTGGAAATAATACAAAAAAAATCCTAGCTCTAGCTAAATTAAAATATTTCCTTTGATAAGAAAAAATCAGTATTGATTAAAAATAGGTTTTGTTAGAGATAATTAAAAAAAATAAGTGAAAACCCTACTTAAGAAAATTTTTTAGGTGTCTACAAACATTACAACTTGAAGATGAATTGTACAGTATCTCTACTTTATTATGTTTAAAATAATTTTTTCTTCCTTTTAACCAGTCTTCATTTCTTTAAGTGAGAAAAAGCTTATTCTGTTGAATCACATCTTCCAAACCAGTCACAGATGGCCTTAGAAAGCAAGACAAAATTCACTGAATGCTGTAAATTCCACTGAAGGATTTAATCTAACTTACTGCATTTATAAAAGGCCACAAATGCCAATTTACTTCTTAAAGTATGTTTTATTCTTTGTGCCAAAACAAAGTGGTTCCAGCCACCACATCACAGATTGCTAATTTGTTTTGCCTTTCTCATCAGATAGCTTAAATGCCACAGGCCCTTTTCCTGGATCTCAAAGGAAGCATCTGAAAAAAAATCACAGGATGTTCATACTGTGCAACTGTTTCTTAATTTTGTCAAAAGCTTCTAATTTGGTGATGCTCAGCTTGAATTTAAACCCAGTTTACCCAGTAGCCAGTCCAACCCACTTTCAGACCAGGTATAGCATGTACTGGAAGTGAGGCAGTTGATTAACTTTTTCTTTAATACTGTATCTAGACATAGGTAGAAGAATTCCAGATGTTAAATGTTAAATGTTAAAATTTATGGATCACAAAATTGCTCTGCACACAGTTTTTTCTTTTATGCCATGAGCTGTCTACAGGTGTTCTTCCTTTGCCCTTTCCCTCATTAAAATATATTAACAGCAGTGAAACTAGACAATTTCATCTCTGGGTCTGTAACAGAGCAATTTATCTGAGCAGCACTGCATGCTATCCTCCTTCCTGATAGTTGAAACTTCTTTCACATCAGAATCAAACTAAACTCTTTGTCCATTAGGAGTTTACAATCCTTGCTGGATTGTATTTTCCTCCTCAGTCAGGTGAAACACCTAGTCATGCTGGACATTTAGGTGTTATTAAAGCTTCCAGTTCTACTTTGTCATGGGGACACAATAAACTTTGTGGGACAGTTTTTTGATCTCTTTTAGACAAGGAAAGGCAAACTTTATGAAACAGAAGAGCTATCACTGTGTGAGTTTGTAATATTCTCAGAATATGTCAGAGAAGTTGCTTCAGAATAATGAATTACAAAAATAAACATTAAGGAATGAATTTGGAATTAACTATCTCTATCAAATATCAAATTCCACAAATGTAATAACTACTCATACTGTACAAGCTTGATTAAATATATTTTTACACATAACCAGAAAAAAAATCAATCTGTAATCAATCTGTGTAGTTGCAAATATGATCTCAACTATTAATCTAAGTTCCAATTGCATCTCAGTCCAAAGCTATTTTATTGAATTTCATCAGTTGTGGTATTTTCCTTTTATTTATTTTTCTATGCTTATAGACGTATTTCTGTTAATCATATAGCATGTTACTTGCCTGAAGAGTTAGCTAAGCAATTATCTTAAAACAAATACAGTCTGGTTTTTCAGATTTTGCTTGGGCCATGTACAAAAATGAAAAGAGGCTTCTCTAGACCCCATTCATGCAATAACTTTCCTGTCCATGGCCTGCATCCTTAAACTAACAGAGTAGAAGAATTTATTGCTGATAGTATTAAAATCTGGCACAGATAATCAGTGGGTTGGAGTTAAAGGGGACCAAGACAGATAAGACAGAGCTGATTCACTGGGAAAATGCAACTTTTAGGAGGAGACAGTGTTATAACCAGTATCAGATTGGCTTCCCAGCATTCAAAACTGGTTTTGTTTGTAAAGGGGACAATTCTACAAAATATGAAATTTTAGCTGGACATTGGGTTTTTTTTCCCAAATGCCTAGTTTTGAAAAGTCTTCACAGGTTCATTTTAAATTTTTAACTTTTAACTTCTCACAGTCATAGCTTATCTGCTAATGTAAGAGTACAAAAAACAGACTTAGGTTAGTAAGACTAGCTCAGCAACATTCATTTTCAGGGATAAGGAGATAATCCCTCTCTGTGAGGTGATAAATTAGTTGATAATTCACTGACTGGAAATTCAAGGAATCAAGAATGACTAGTAGGAAGGACTTTTGAGAAGCTAAATGCCACAATTTGTACACATGGAATAGTAGCTAGTTTATTTTTCTTCATTTAATTTCCTCTCTCTCCTTATTTTCTAGTGCAAGCCCAAGGGATTYTATAATAAAGAGAGGAAACTTAACAGAAAAACCAGTGTTTGTTTCTGTGAAGTGTCATTCATCTCTTTATTACATGACATCAATGACATAGAAAGCTGGCATGGTTTAGTCAGCTTCACTAAATGCAGTTTGTTTTCATGTCTGATTGCATTTGTATTAATCCCACTTTTTAGCTGTGTTCCAACATGTTTTCAAGTCTTGTCTGCAAACACTCAAGAACACCTACATTCATGCTCATTATTGGCATAGGGAGGCTGTGGTCACTTTTATGTTTTCTATTCTGATGAGACCATGAAGGTTCTACAGCTTAAGGAAGCACATTATTGTGGGGCTGCTGTAATGATGGATGGTGCCTGTGTAGATGCAGCCAAGGCAAAAGTTGACGGTTCAGGAGTGGGGCCCTTAAAACACTCTAAAAGGTAACTAGTAAATGTTTGACAAGGACAAATACTTGGATGTGAAGAAAAACAATGCTCCCTCAGTAAAGTAACCTCGTCTAAGATCTCTGCATGGTCACTGGAAAGATTCTTCCACTATGGCTTAAGAGTCTGGAATTCATAATGGTGGATTTTTGTCCAAGCTAGTTCTTAGCTAAATTGGGTTAGCATTGTAACAGCTTCAACACAGCTGATGTTCAAACCAGGAGAAACTTGGTGTCTTTTGCTAAAATCTTCTTCCTGAAGTGTAACTCGCATTTTTAACAAAAAGCTATGTAAGTAAAGACGTGTTTATTGGGTCAGTTTCACAAAGTACCAGGGTTCAGGCCATTTGGGCCACATCATTACTTGAGATAAACTGAAGGACAAGCTTACAGAAATCCCAAGAAAGTAAATTAAACCACCCGTCCTTACTTATTTTTAAACAACACTTCTGCCTCTTCCTCCGATTTTATGTTCCATCTTTCTTTGTAGACTTGACTCCTCTCTGGTTTTCTCTCTGCTTTTTTTTTTTTATTTTCTTTTATCCAATACCTATCAAATGCACTATAAATATATGTTGCCACATATATTTGCAGTCTTAATTGTGTTTCTGTCACCTTGAACAGTTTGTTTTTTCTGTCTGGTTGTGCCATCTCCCTGTCTTTTTAGATTTGCTCATGGAGCTCAGTAATTTTGCCTCCTTCTAATCATTGGCTGGTTTATATACTTTGACCACACCATACTGTTACATGTTTTGCTGTGATAGATACCACGTATTCTTTGTCTTTATTAACAGATTTTACAGACTATTGTAATATACAAATTTTGTGACACCTTATACAAAAGAAAGCAGCCTACTGCAGAACCATTTCGCACAAATACATATTTGAAGGAACCACTAAAGCCTCAATTCCTTCAGAAAGCCTCTGAATTATAAGAAATCCTTATTAGGGATGTCTTGAAGAAAAGGCTCAAAAAGGATCTCCCATGATATAAACTTCATTTTTTTTTTCCTGCTGCAGGCTACATTATGGGAATATTTATACATTTAAAAAGAGTTGTCTTGAAACTAGTTCTTGCAGCATCCTTATCATATCTTCCAATAAACCTGTTAATAAACTGATCATTTTTAAAGACAATAATTAGGAGGCTGGATGTGTATTTTTAGTTACAGAAATAAACCATAATATCATACATTTCCAGGACTTTTCCACTGCTTTTCAGCCTTGCACTTACTGCTTTGCACAGAACATCATCTTTCTCTAAACAGATCTTGTTAAGAGAAGATAATCCAGTGAAGGATATAAAAGTCATGGAATATTGGCTTCATATAAGTTAAAATATGCTGGATAAAATCTGAAGACCTACTCCTTTTTTTTTATTCTATAAGTGTCTGTTTCCCAAACATTCCATACACGCTTTTGYATCTAATCACAGTAAAAGCAAAAAGTTTGTGTGGATTCAAAATTGCCAGCTAACAACAGTTGTTGCTCAATTTGTTCCTCCATTTAATTTCTGACTCACTGTTTTTGTGTTTCCTTGCAGTTTTCCACTTGTCCCACAAAGTCACTCGGGTGGTTCCAGAAAGTGCTCTACTGATTGTCCTTGGTCTTTTCCTCGGTGGCATTGTATGGGCAGCAGATCACCTTGCCTCCTTCTCCCTGACACCAACTGTATTTTTCTTCTATTTGCTACCCCCCATTGTTTTGGATGCTGGTTATTTTATGCCAAATAGATTGTTTTTTGGAAATCTTGGCTCCATCCTTTTGTATGCTGTCATTGGGACAGTCTGGAATGCTGCCACAACTGGTTTATCTCTCTACGGTGTCTATCTGACCGGAATAATGGGTAAGTTTGATCTGTGAAGACGCAATTATGAACGCCATTGTATATACTGTTAGATGGGTGATAAGTTACAATGTAGCAACTCTTTCTAGCAGAAAAATTTTATTTTCATTTGTAATATCTTTATCAAATTTAAAAATTACCTTTTCCTCAGGGAAAAATCTTCCCTAACAAAAGTATAAAAGCTACTTGAATCCATGTCTCTTATAATGTCCTGCTCTAAATGTGTGTGGCACACTCTCAGGATAAAGCTCAGGATTCTTTCTCTAATGGACATCTGGAAAAAATACCCGCTAAAGGGCTTGCTTCTTTCTGCTTTGATAGAAACCTTAAAACTTACTCTGAAATGAAAGTGTCTTCCTGAGGTCAGCTTTAATATTATGTGTTATTTTTACTGTTATTTAATATTAAATGTTATTATTGCATTTAATATTATTAATGCTATTAAGTGCTATTTATAGTAAGTGTTATCCAATATTAAGTGGCTACTGAGTGGATATATATGCATGACCCATCTACACATCTCTTTTGCATTTTCTGAGTCTGGAAATTGTAACAAGATCTAGAAGTTTTACATAATGAAGTAGCAGATGTCTTACTAAAAAAAAAAAAAAAAAAGAAAAAAAGGAAGCCATTTTAATGGGAGCAGTCCAAAGGGGCTTGAAAGGGTGGCTGACGCACAACTTCCTAGACCACAAATCCGAAAAGTGAGGGTTTCCTATTGCTTGTGCCTTCCTCGGAGGAGCTGTGGATGGCCCATCCCTGGCAGTGTTCAAAGCCAGGTTGGATGGGGCTCTGAACAACCTGGTCTAGAGAAAGGTGTCCCAGGTAGTAGAACTGGAGGGTGTAAGAAGTTCCTTCCAGCACAAACCATTCTATGATTCCAAGACATATTTGGCTTAATTACACTATGATGTAAGGGCACAGGGCTGCTAGAAGAGGCACAGAACAGCAGTATTTAAACTCTACTTTCATTTAAGACTCATGTTATGTAATTGCAGATGTTTGTAATATAGACAGCTATGATGGATACATTTTAGATATCTACCTTATTATAAGTCTTATTTTAGAAGCAGTAATAWTTTCTTAAGAAGATACAGAGGAGACAGCTCAGATGCAAAAAGCTTCGACATTTTTTAGGTAGATAAGAGGTTTACTGTGCTTCAAGCAACATATTTAATCCACAATATCATGTTTATAATTAAAATCAGGTGTTCAGAAAGAAAATGTATGACAGGGATATTTCTACTGCAAATTGGAAAAGGATTTCTTAATTTAAACATCCAAGATGCTTGGAACAATTTAAAAATAGRACCAAAAATATTTTCTTAAAAAAACTGTTCTTGGAAATATAATGTATGATAATTACTTAAAAAATATGTTGCTATAAGTCATTAAATGGAAAGGATTGATTTCCTTACAACGTGTGAAATAGAAAAGTTGACTCTTTTCCCAAAAAAACTATTTTAGCACGAAAATTCACTTAAATTATTCTTCTCCTCCCAATCTGTAAACAACTCATGACTTAACTGCAGAAGCTGGGTTTGATGGTTATATGTTCTGCTTCATCAATATGAGAATCTTTTAGTGACAATGCACAATGCATACTAGAACTCTGAGCTTACAGCTACACAGAGCAATCAGCCCCTACCACAGGTCACAGCTAAAGCTCTACGAGATAAATATGGGGATGTTAATAAAGGCGAACGATAAATTGACATGTCTAGCAAACTTTAATGTTTAGAAAGAACATTATTTGTGTACTGTGGGGACCTGTCTTTGCCATTAAGACCTACGAGAGTTCTAATTCCAGCTATGAAAAAGGCCAGACAAGGCTGTCCCTGATTCAAACTATGTCACTCTCCAGCAAAGCTGAGGAGTGTAAAATATCGACATGACACACACTTACTAATCTACTAAATCTATTGTGTTAACCTCCAAGAGGTCAACAAGATCTAACCACCACACTGAAAAACCTTTCTGTTGTTACTTGCTGAAGATAGGAGAATGCTGAGTTGCTCAGTTTCTAGAAGAGTTCATAGTACCTTCTGGGTGAAGCTCCATGGCTTATATTTATTTMTACCCCATTTGTTCTACAATTGAAGTGAATAATGATGAAAGTAATATCATTAAAATGTAGAAATGTAAATCTGCTACAAACTAAGATGAACTAAAACCAAATGACTTCCAGCTTTGACATTCAGTGGGCTCGTAGTACTGTCCATCAATATAAGAATGCACAATCCAAACTGGATTGCATAGATTTCCTACATAAATAAACATAAAATCAGCTCTTTGTTGGCATTCAATACCCTTGAGATATAATAATCTGCAAAAGGAAAATGGAGAAGGTGATAATGATGTAGAAATCCTTCTTTGGAACTGAAATAAAAAGATTAGCACATTAATTGTTAACCATTAGTCATATCAGTCTGCTTCCACAGAATAGGAAGAATTACATAATTGCTGATTGCAGTGAACTGTTCACTGTCCATTGGAGAACTAACACTTGTAGTATTGTGGTTGTACAATTTTTCCTGTACAATCTAGAGTCATAGCTGCAACATGCTGAGTGTGTCTAAAAGTCTTAAACTGGGCCCAGTGAACATATCTTAGGTGTCACTGAAGAGCTGGAGGAAGCCATGGTCATGTACCAATTGAAAATAACTGCTGTTATTACTCTAAATGAAAGTCTGATTTAGAAACTACAGGCCTCTTGACGGTGCTTTGTAGGAATTATAGATGTGTCCTAATCTCCCCATTAAAGTTTGCWTACTAGATTTGCAAGTCTTCAAAGAATGGACCAATGATTATAATTGGTAACGCATAAAAAAGATAAGCAATCTCAGGGAGCCAATTTATTTTCAAACCTTACGTTCTATTRTACCCTGATATCTGATAGTTACTGTCATTGGGCTTGTTCCTTCCTTAGTCCTGCTTGAGAAGGACAACATTTGGTGGAACCATTGCTTAGATTTAGGTTCAAGCCTGTTCTCAGAATTTTTGGCACAGACTTAAAGTCACTGCCTCAACCCCAGTCGCACACTAAAACTGATAGGCTCAGTCCTTGTTCACAGCCCCATACGTCCAAGTGTGAACAAGACTATTKATCTTCTCGAAAAAATAAGATAGTGATACATCTGTGCAAGCTATGAATTTCTGTTTTCAGGGCCATACCAAGATCCCTACAAACTGTACGGAAACCTTGTAGATATTCTGATTGGCAGATAGTAGCTAAGAGAATATATACATCTGCAGCTCCACCAGAATATTGGGCATTGTCACATATAACAGAGGCTTTACTCCTCTGTTGTTTACTCCTGCCTCTGACTGCCCATACAAGTATCCTTTTCTTGAATAAATAAGCCTATGACATTTTGTATCAAAACTATTTGGAATCTGGTTTCTGTTTCATTTACATTCTAAGCACAAACCATTTTGAATTTGAAAAATTACCATTCAGTGTTCTTTCTAGAGGAGTAGCCATGTTGTTCTCGAAGTATTTTACAGGTGCTTATTGATTCTGTGGCTACGGCTACTGACTGTCATTGTCTGACTCACGCTTCAAAACCATTTAATTAGATGAATTTATTCTTTACCTGTAGAAATCATGCCTGATAATTTTGGGTATGGGCCTCTGCATTGTGTTCTAATGAATGAATTCTCAACCTGTTCCTTCTTTGCTATTCCTCATATAATTTTTGGCAACATCACTTCTTCATGAACCTTGCTTCCTCCATCCATTGATGAACACAAAGGGAATTTTACTGCTCAGAAATCTTTTCCCTAGAAAAAAAGTGACTAGGTTTCCACTTTTGATTTCATGAGGAGACTAGATTTTGCTAGGTGTTTAGGACGCTGAGCAAAGCATTTTTTGTGGCTATGCTACTTTTCTTTTTCTGCTACTTTTAAAATGACAGTGAATGCTTGCCTTGGTCTGTTTGCACAACTGATCAAAATAACATTAATAACTAAAAGCAGGTTAAGAAAATACTGGGTTACACTGTCACCAGAGTTTTGTACCTTCAAAACTTTTGAAATCATTGCCAAAATTCCTTAGGGGCTACAACACAAACATGTTGAGGTACATTTTGGTCCTTCATCAATTTTTATGGTCTACTTGGAGACAATTTAACAGCCTCATGAATCCTAATTTGGGAACAAGTAGCTTAACCACACCTATCAGTGAGTAAGGAGGCCACAATTGGTGTTCAGTTGTACTAAGTGCAGTTAAACACCACTGTAGCAGTTCTTAGTAACCAAAACTCAAATTTGACCTGTGACATGAAATATTTTGGTACATTTACTTCAAAAGTGCTGGTATGGTCCTCTTAACATATTGTGAGTTCTCAGCTATTTTGGGGTAATTTAGTCAAGTTAGACCAACCATGCCACACACAAATAGAAAGCTAGTTTAGATCTAGAACTGTCTTGTAACAAGAACAGACCAGTACTGGTCCTGCTCCCAGAAGTAACTTTGATCCACATGGGCCAATGCTGAATCCAACAAAACTTGCCGGGTAAAACACGACTCAGTGCAGAACTTTTTAAGGAGTCACTGTAATATGCTTTCGAGTTGATACCTTGGCATCTCTATTTTCCAGTATTTGGCATTATCTGTAACATCCCAGTCTGTCATTGTTAATGATAGTACAGAGATTATTCTGCTTATAATTTGTTTGCTTTGTTTTTGAAGGTGAACTGAAGTCTGGGCTGCTGGACTTCCTCCTTTTTGGCAGCTTAATTGCCGCTGTGGATCCTGTGGCTGTTCTGGCAGTGTTTGAAGAAGTCCATGTCAATGAAGTTCTATTCATCATTGTTTTTGGAGAATCACTTCTGAATGATGCTGTAACTGTGGTAAGTAAATTATATATCCCAAAGTCAACGTAACTCAAGGGGATTTCTTCTCAAGTGCATTTTCCCCTTTAAAGAAACACTGTACTCTCTATGTGTATCTACTCATGGGCTACTGCAGTGCAGGGAGTTTTCTGTCTTGCTTACAAACATCAGATATTTGAGCATGAAAGTTATTTGGAGGTGGTAAGTGACATAAAACACACAGTCCTGGGTTAGACACTCCAAATGAAGTTTCAGGGGTGCATGGTTTATTTGCCTTTGCTCTTTAAGTAGGGCTTTCATGACTTAATGAAATCAGTTCCAGGGATTTTAAGCCTTCCTTTGCTCTTATTTTTTAATGCACATACATATTTCTCTATATTTGTGTTATGCCCATAATTTATATGCATACCTCAGCCAGTGAGAGAGAGAATACTCTCCAAAGTGTTTATGCCTGCTCCCTTAGTTTTACTTTGATCAGATGTTTATCAAACATATACAACAAAGAGCCAATTTGGGAAAAAAAAGTGTGACATTTTAGAAAGTTTCTGACTTTTTTTTTTTTGCACACTTTTTTTTCAATTTAGAAAAGCTTTAATAGATGTAGCAGAATCCCAGATGTCTACTGATTTTTATTTTGATTGAAACACCTTTTCACACAATCTTTTTTTCCCTGAATAAAATGATCAATAATTTTGTAGTGGAGTACTAGTGGTCAGGGATCAGGAAGTCCTAAGGCAGAAAGATGCTATTCAACCATGTTGCTGTGCAGCTTCAGTTCACTTTTGGATCATTTACAATTCCTGCTCCTGCCTATCTGCAAGGGAGGGTAAGACATGTTCATGAGGCTCAGTGACTTAACTTTTTGCAGACAAGGAGATAAAGCACTCCAAGGTCATTGGCAGCAGCCTAACTGTTCACATGAGTTTGAAGATGACGTTATGGCTTCCAGAGAAAGCCAATTGCCCTTGGATATCGGTATCATTAGTGCTTCTGAGGTATTGCCAAATTTAAAATAAACCTCTGATGAACTCAGGTATCAACATCRCTGGCTTTCAAAAGGAAAGGAGATTTTGTTACTGTGAAATGAACACAAACAGTCTACAAATAAAAGAAAGTTTGATTGTTCATTGATGAAAAAACAATGAAGAGCAAGTATGACCCAGAGGTAGAAAGCACAGCCTATGAGGAAATTTGAAACAGTTACTACCTTGAAAAATGAAAGACTGGAAGACAGAAGAAAGTGGATGGTATAGCTTTCTTTAAACATAAATATGTAAAAGACTACTGTTACAGAAGAAAAGTAACCTGTATCCCGTGACTGGGTGAACACAATAAGAATTATCAAGTTTAGCTGCAAGAAGAAAAGCTGAGAAAGCCATAGTAAAGTCCTCATTCACCACTGGAAGAACGAAGAGCAGATAAAATTGATATGTCTCAGAAATGATACTCATAAACCTCCTTAGGCACAGGTATGGATAAGGTGAATTCATTACTTTCAGCTCAATCGCTGTTAGTCAATTATTTAAAAAATTTTAGCACAATCATTATATTCTCTTTTTTTTCAACTTATTAATCATATTTCAATTCAGTATCTTATTATTAGCATCTTATTATTGTTTTATTAAATATCTTTAAGTATCTTATTTATCTTATACATGTGAGTAAATGAATCTTCCAAATATCTGGATTTTACAGTGAGAAGTGCTTTAGAAAACATATCTATATGTAACAATTCTTCTTATACATAGGGGACATATTAAAGGGAGAAATGTATTGCTGTGAGGTGTTATTTTTTTATTTTTAAAAAATTATTTTTCTTGGCCTACTGCATTTCTTTTATTTTGAGAAARTATAAAATTCTTCTTCGAGACAGAATTTCCTTCAGTCAAACTCCATTTCAGACTTCGTAATGTTGAGGCCCCTAAGGACATTATTTTAGTAGGCTCAATTCAGGAGTAATTATTAAATTAGTCTACTTTTCTTTCCAGGTGCTGTACAATGTGTTTGACTCTTTTGTTGCGATAGGTGAAACAAATGTGACGGGGATTGAATGTCTCAAAGGCATAGGTGCGTAGAAGTGAATTCTGTATCACACAATTGGTGTATATATGCAGTACTTTAAACAAAATATTACTATTATGCTATTGGTAACTGTTATTTTTCAGCCCTTTTCATTCTTACTCATAGTCACACACTCTTATGGCATAGGCAAATGTCTTAAGAAAATAAATAAATAAATGTTCCTGAATGTTTAGGAAAGTTAATCAGATCTGTTTTCTTTGGAGGAAACTCAACAGATGTGGAGTTCAGTTATTGAGAACACCAAACCTGACAGCTATATATCTTTTCTTTGTATTTAATAGCATTTCCCTAATTTCAGCCTATGCTCTCCCTGCATTCCAGGGAAGTCCATACTGTATACAGGCATTGCCACTCCCTATCACTGATCACCATCAAGCAATGTTTGCCAGTAACTATCCAGAACTTTTCCCTGAAAAATTAGTCACTATTTCCCATTCCAAGCATTGCATGAAATGAAATTGAATTATCTTATGAATAATTGTTTTAATAGTGACTTTGTCATATTCTATAATATGTTTTTTGTAAAAAACAATTGTTTACAGAACATGGAAAAAAATAGTATACAGAAATGCAGTGGGTTTGAATAAAAGTAAAATGGTGAGGCTTAACAGAAGTAGCCTTGTTTTTCTACAGAATACTACATTCATGTACCAAGTGCTCAAAAGCCTTGAGCCTAGAAATTAATTTGACATGTCCTCCAAATTTTTCTGTAATTTACTGGTAATTTTTTGTCCTCTCTCTGGAAGAGAACTAGTTCAAACCATTATATTTCTATTGTTTAAGTTGCRTTAGGTGTTTTGTTTTTCAGTGTCATTCTTCGTGGTGAGCCTCGGTGGGACACTGGTTGGCATTATCTTTGCATTTCTGCTCTCATTGGTCAGTCGTTTCACCAAGCACGTGAGGATCATTGAACCTGGATTTGTGTTTATCATTTCCTACCTGTCCTACCTCACAGCAGAGATGCTTTCTCTTTCTGCCATCTTAGCGTAAGTCTCTTTTTATTACTGCCTACAAAGGGGATAAAAAGGGAATATGGTTTTTAAAAACATTGAAAGGAAAACCTAAATTATATGGGAGAACTATAGAATATGACATTAAGTTTATGCTGGATAATACTATGTTCMCACTGCACTAGATTATAATTTACCAATCCTGTCATTCAGCCTTGAAAAGGAAAGCAAGTTTTTCAGTATCTGCTGAGCAACACAAGAACTCTTGCGAAATACAGACATGCCTCTTTCCTCTCTGTTATTAATAATACTTCAGACTTAACAGTTGTCCATTTGTGCTGACATCTTTCCCTATAACTTGAGACTAAAGCAATATTTTTCTAAGGCACTCTGTAAATGTCACTATTCTCTGTCCTCTATCTCTGTCTTGGCTGGCCATTAAGGTTTGCCTAAATGTTGCCTGTTTTGGCTTGAGTACTTCTGTGGTCTTTCTTCTCTTAGCCTCCATTGATTCTCAGCATGCCTTTCTTCTCAGTTTTGTTTGTCATGTTTGTAGACAATACAGTAAGTGTATTCAAGTTCTGAAAATCTTTCTGCAAACAGATCATTGGTTTAAGATTATGTCTAATGTAAACAAGGTTTAGAAATTTGCATTGAAAGCAGTATGATAATCTGAAGAGAATTGCATTCTGTTAATGTTCTAATGAAATGCTGTCTTCAGGCCACTTGAGGTTACAGCAGCATGTATGTTTGAGATACGCTTTTTACCAAGAGTAGACTCCACAAGTGCTCATGAGTGTATATTTTCTTAGGAATTAATAGTGGGTTTTTATCACTATGTGACAGACAGATGGAAATAATATTAAATGTTGCAACACATACTTTCTGAACAATGCTTCTTTTTCTAGGATAACCTTCTGTGGCATTTGCTGTCAGAAATATGTCAAGGCTAACATATCTGAACAGTCTTCTACAACTGTAAGATATACTATGAAAATGCTAGCCAGTGGAGCAGAAACTATTATCTTCATGTTCCTGGGTATTTCAGCTGTGGATCCAGAGATCTGGACTTGGAATACAGCTTTTATTCTGTTGACTCTGGTCTTCATCTCAGTATATAGAGTTATTGGTAAGAGACTGACCTTCCTGTTCTTGCATTGTACTGCTGATGCAATCACATATTCTTTAGCCCTCTCCCCAAAAAATATTTGGAGTTCTAGGTTTGYTCCTTTTAAAACATTCCATTTATTTTAGTTGAATTTATTGTTGGATTTGGATTAGAGTAGTAGAGTAAGCTCTATAGTAAGTTCTGTCATATGCTGAAAATATAGCAGGATTTGATTTCTGATGATGTTTGTGAACATGAGTAGCCCAGCAGTAAACACGAATCATTCAGTGGCTAACCTTTGTTGACCCAGCAAATGGCACTGGCAAAATCTCCCAGTAAAATGGACTTTGTTCTTTAATTTGCAGCCTAACAAAAGATGTGACTCTTGTCAGCCATATCTTTCCTTCAACTCTTTCAATTTGGCACTAAAGAGATTGTCTTAAGCTAATGTTATGGTTGACTTCAGGTTTTGGGCACACAGTGATATCAGACCATACATAATAACATTGCAGGTTCTCTGGCTTAAGAAATAATTCTCAGGGACTGATGAAAACCTGACTAAATAAGGCTGTGGCAGGTAGAGATTACCTACCGTCAATTTACTGGGTTTATATAAGTTTACAAGCATTTCAAAATACCAACRATGATTGCCCAGCTACATAGTTCTGCTGTAGTTTTGCTAAAATCCCAAAAAAGTTGTAGAATGAAATACTTGTAGAGAGTAACACACATGGCAATTTGGTGTACGTACTTACGCCTGGGAAAAAATTAAATCAGCTTACTTGCCTATTTGCCTTGACTTAAATTCAAATGACAGGTCACACATCTATCTAGCTGGCAATTTTCCTAGATTCTGTGCTCTTATTCTCTCTAGAAGCTCCTGAGCTGAATGAAGTGCCTACCTCCTTGCCCTCCTTTTTAAAATATTCTGCAAGCATTGTTCATTTAGCTGCCTCTCAGTAACCGCAAATGTGCCTGAGGTGTTTTAAAAGAGTTTTTCCGGGTCTTGTCTTTGACACTTTTTGTATTCCTCAAATGAGTGGTTAACAATCCTGTAATAGATGTGATGATAAGTAAATAGTAAATATTCAGCAATAACAATAAGCACCCACTAAAGTAATTGATCTTGGACATTGACAAATTACTAAATACTGGATGATATTGGGCCTTACATAATTGCAGTTCTCATTCCCTGGAGGAGTCAGATTGGTAGAATTTCCAAGGAATTTCCAAGGTCCCCTCCTCCAGAGGCCCTCCTTACAGTGACAAGACACTTCTCTTGGCACAAGTTCAAAGTTCTCTAAAAAGAGAAGCAACTGTTTTGCACTGGTTAACAGCCCTGGCTTGCTGCAGTGAGAATCACATGCCATGCCAGTCACAAGAGCGGTGAAGCTGTTTTCCCTCTGTATGGAGGGAGTTCTGGGATACATTGAGATAGCTAGAGCCTTAGGTCTCCTGCAGCAGGCAGCATCTCACTTGTAGGTGTGGAGACAGTATTAGCATAACTTAGCAACCCTTCATAAGACTGTGACTTGTCTTCTGAAATGTAATTTTCAGTGATTTGCAAAGGGTACACCACTTACTCCCTAAATCAGTGCTGTTTTAACCAGTTTCTGTTAACTGACCCTGTGCAAATCACCAGTTACAGTGCTAGAAAACCTAAAACTGAATTTCTAAATGCCAGCACCTGGCAGAACTTTCCCTGGAGTGCCTGTACCAGAGGGCAGCACTCTCAGAAGAGCTGCTGGCTCACAGAAACAGCTTCACCTAATTCCTTCGGCTTGATGTAATGAGAAGGCACCAAGTGGACAACACAGTGATAAGAGGGGGAATTAGATGGTGAAGATTGTTATAAAGGCAGTGTGGTGGCACCATTTCTGTTACTCACAGCTGGGATACTGATATTCCATAAGGGTATTTCTAGACATGCCGAAATTTGTTTGTTATAGGCGTGGTCATACAGACGTGGATTCTTAACCGCTACAGAACCGTCCAGCTGGAGATAATAGACCAGGTGGTGATGTCCTACGGTGGGCTACGAGGAGCAGTGGCTTTTGCTCTTGTTGCACTTCTGGATGGGGATAAAGTGAAAGAGAGAAAGCTGTTTGTCAGCACAACTATCATTGTTGTGTTTTTTACTGTTATATTCCAGGTAATTTAACTTCTTAAACATGCTTCTTGCAAGGAGAAGGAGTCCCCCAAATGTACTGAATGCTTAAAGCAGTTCTCAGCTGAAGGTTGCATATTGTTTCACTGAACTGAAAACATAATTGAATTTGTAATTTTAGTAACAAAGATCCTATTTTATGTTTTGATGTGGGACCACATGGGGCAAAACACAATTTCCTCTGTGCTAAAAATTGTTCAGTCTTGGCTGCTTGGTATTAATAGTGCCAAGTTAATATCTGATTAAACATCCTTCACCTCATGTGAATAACTTCAGGGAGCAGTGCTTTTAATGGGCAGATACAATAATTAAGCTGATCTACCTGAGCCTCAGTCCTTGTTTTAAAATATAGCAGCAAGCAGTGGRACAAGAAACTATTTACATCCAAACAAAATAGCACTTTCTGGATGAAAAAAAGTAATTTAAATGAAAATATGTCAATAGATAGCAGCTTACAATRTTTTTTGAACTGTATTACAGAAAATTTAGTTGTGTTCACAAACTCCCGATTTGTGGAGAAAAGACCACATTCAGTGACATAGGAAACACTTCTACTCTTCCACTACCATATTTTTCTTATAGATGATATATTTTTCCACTGTTGCCTTTTCAAACCTTTGTAATAGGAACTAAGGGTACTGTATTATTTTATCTTCTAGAAGGAATAGAAATCAACTGAGAAAGTATGAGAACCACCAAATAAAACACAAATGTGCTTTATTTCTGTTTTACCAGCTGGAGGAAAGTCTAAGAGGACTTCCTAGCATTTATTGTCATGTTTCAATCCTTAGGGACTGACTATCAAACCTTTGGTACAGTGGCTGAAAGTGAAGAAAACTGAACACAGAGAACCAAAACTGAATGAGAAACTTCATGGCAGAGTAAGATGTTTAAAAATAAACCTCATGGTATCTTTTTCATTTTTACAGAGCACCTTAAGAGAAAAAAAATTGTTACTGAAAATGTCTTTTTTTGTAAAGGAGTGGACTATCAAATTTCAAGAACAAAATCCTTCAAACATTTCAAAACTCATTTGTTCATTGCTGTTTCTCTATGGTTGAAGTCCTGTGAAAGGATATTAATATGAAAGTTCTGGTCCTTCATTTGAGAATTCAATGAGGGTGGGAGTACCGGGGAAACAGCACAGATGGAATATGCTTTTTTGTCTTCATCTAAAAGAGGAGAATGATTGATAATTGCTAGGGCAAAGCATGTCCAAAAACATTTATTTTTCCTTCTCAAAAATTTAATTTTTGGAAAAGGTATGAAAGCAGGCTTTTTAGCTTGCATATTACATAGAAAAATACTCTGCTGCCCAGTACAGAATAATTATATACTGAAATTCCAGACTAATGACAACAGTTTAAATCAGAGTGAATGTTGTGTCCCAGGATTTCTTTACCCTTTTAGAATATTTTGAAACACAAACTCTTCCAATTGACTTTCACACCACTTTATAAAGTTTTCTTTAAGTAAAAGAAAACATAACTTTTTAATATAAATATAGGTTAAAGGATGGGAGACTATAAGACATCACAGAACCATCAAGGTTGGAAGAGATCTTCAAGAACATCCTGTCCAACCATCAACACATCACCACCATAGTCAYTTCTAAATCATATCCCCCAGTACCACACCCAGACAGCTCTTGAGCACTTCCAGAGACAGTGACTCCACCACCTCCCTGGGCAAATTGTTCCAGTGCTTACCACTGTTTCAGAGAAAACTTGTTTTTCTGAAATCTAATCTGAACTTCTCCTGGCACAACTGAGGACCATTTCCTCTTGTCCTTTCACTTGAGACATGGCAGAAGAGGCCGACACCCACCTGCCTACAACATCCTTCCAGGTAGTTATAGAGAGTGAGCCTCCTTTTCTCCAGGCTTATCAATCTCAGCTCTCCCAGCTGCTCCACACAGGACTTGTGTCCCAGACCTTTCCCCAGCATCGTTGCCYTCCTCTGGACACCCTCCAGCACCTCAATGTCCTTTCTGAAGTGAGGGGCCTGGAACTGGACACAGGACTAGAGATACAGCCTCACCAGTGCCAAATGTCAGTCCTGCTGTTCCAAACCTAGCACCTGTATAATTCTGCAGTAATCATTCCAATGTTCAGAGTGAAATGTTATAACCATACACAGGCCAAAAGGCCAAATTGTACCTGCAGCTGCCTTGGTTTGAATCAAGAGTTCTAAGCCTCCAGATTTCTATCAGCCAGATAATATACTCAGTATGAAATTTTGCCCTAGATATTAAAAGAATGCTGCCTACTTCTACTCTGATGGGAGTATCAACTCATGAAACATCTAAAAAGAATTACTGTGGAAACTGCTCAACTGAAATAATCACCTACACTAATAGTGGCAGATGTACTTAATAGGGCAGAAATGGAGATGGTAAAATGAGTCCATAAAAGTTTTAAAATTTAATGTTAAAATAGGAGGTTAAGTACCTTCTTGTTGAGACCCTTGTAATTCAGGAATACTTAGTGAATTTATGAAGAACTCATTAGAAAGTTTAGGACCTTTGAAGAAAAGCTTATAGTAGTTAGTACTTCTGTAAATGGGGAAAAAGTTTTATAAGAGCCATAAAATTATTCTGCATAGTCACCTGGTACAACTTGAAATAAATAGAGCTATTTTCTAATTATACTTTTTTATTTCTGTAAAGATATTAATTCCCCTCTCACTTTCCTAGGCCTTTGATCACATTCTTTCTGCTATAGAAGACATTTCTGGACAAATAGGGCATCATTATCTGAGAGACAAGTAAGTAGTAACCAATTTAGAATCTGGAAATATTGCTAGGAAATATTATCTGTACATTATAACTTTTTAAACCTGCGAGCTTAGCAAAAGCAAGGATGCTAAATGTAGTTAAAGAGGCAGAAAATACTGGAAATATAGCAAATGTCAAAACAGTGTATTTTTGTCCCCTTACAACTAAAATCTTTCCTTTCTCTTCCACAGTTTAAGTTATGCCTTTGTGGGTGCCTCAGTTCACATACAGGAGTCATTCTCTCATTAGAGAACTGACTCTTTGCAGAAGCTTTCACCTAGAAGGTTAATGTTGGTTTTTCTTTTTACTACATGTCATGAACACTATTTATGTGTGGAGGCAATAAAAAGGCTCAGCTACAACTATGCTAGCTGTTTCTCCTATCTCTACAAGGATATGTTCAACACCTGTGAAAGTTATGGCAGAGGGTGCTCTGAAATTGCTCTGACAGTTTCAGCCTATTAGTCTGAAACCAACAGTGAACCAACTCCTCTGTTTATAGTTGATTAATCTAGAGAGAAGCAGAATTACTCAGCTGAAAGATACACCATTTCCTTTAAAGTACATGTGAAGATTTACCCTTGTGATGGACGCACTTCCATACCTAGATGAATAAATGTGGAAAAAAGGGCATTAAATCTGGATATCCTTAAGAGTGTTATTTCAAGTTAGGCCATTCTCTCCCTGGAGTCAGGTCATTTCATAGGTGCAAATAGTCACAGTTTTGACCTGCTAGCCTCTTGCTGACTCAACATGCCAATTCCAATCCAAAAGCTATGTGGTTGTGTTATCTTTCTGTAGAGCACACCCCTAATGCTTTCCAAGAAGCTGAGTCTGTTAGCTTAGGTTTAACATTATCATGCAAAACAATACAATTCTTAGGCTGAAGCTAGCTTGTACTGGAACGCAAAGAGAATTGCTCACCTGCATCCAGTTATAGATACATTCTCCTTCTTTTCCTTTTGCTCTTCATTTGTTTATGCAATAAAAAATTTTCATGAGGCACTACAGAGAGAACATCTTTATTTTGGTCTAAGTTTGTAGTTTACCTTTTGGGAATAAATTTCAGTAGGCTATATGTAATATAGGCAAATATGTCTCCAGTTTTGATATATTGCCTCAAAGATAAAGTTATATTTTTGAAGTGGCAGATTAGCATGTGACTACTTGCATGTCAGAAAGTAATCCCCTTGAGTAAGAACAGAAGGAATAGCTTAATGTAGATTAATGGTTGAGTATGTAGCTTGATGACGAATGTATTTTGAATGAGACCATCTTAAGCCTGCCTTTTGGACTCTTATGTACATGAAAGTGCTGCTTCCATAAAGAAATGGCAACCCCTAGCATCCTCACCAATGGGTTCAGGTGTGGAAACCTGAATTAGAGCCTTTTGGTCAGATGTTCTGGCCAGAKAAGAGGAATAGTTATCAATTACGTGAATAATATTTAACAAAAAATGGTTTAAGCAATCTGAATCAAAAGCCGTAAACTCAAAATGGCCGTTGGGTGAGATGGATAGAGTGATTCTGAGCAGTTGTCTCCAAAGCTGCCTCATGCCCTTTCGATGAAGTGTTGAGGAAGTTAGAAGAAATTACAACAGCCTTTAATCTTTTGGACCCTAAACATGACAGGGCAGGTATTCTACTATCAAGACAATCTTGGAAGTGTAAATAATTGGAAATACACATGGCTACTATCCCCAGAGCAGAGCACATCAGTGCCATGAATAAGGCCCTCTGGTAGAGCTCCTGGAAGGGCACGGTCATTCTGAACTGATTTTCTGGTCTGGCGGTCTTACAATACACCTGGGGAAAAGCAGATTACTTTCTCAAAAAAGGGAAGAAAATGAAACATAATCAGAAGTAGAAAAATAAGGTAGCATAATATCCCGAGGTATAAAATGTGTTACTGACTCTGAAATGGGATACTGTAATCATAGCACTTTTGTAGTAGTGTTGGGTAAGTTAACTGATTAAATGCTTTGTGACAGCTGCATAAGTCTGTAGCAGGCTTTTCCTTGACTTTCTTTACACACTAATTGAAGAGCTTCAAGACACAAATCCCTCACATTCCAACGTTCACCCTTATTTTCAAAGTGTTTAGCTAAAAAAATATAATTTATATTAAATTAAAAATGCTTTGAAACTAAAATTGCTCGTTGCCATTAACACAGTTTGTTTAAATTATCAGGTGGTCCAATTTTGATAGGAAATACCTCAGAAAAATACTGATGAGAAGGTCTGCTCAAAAATCAAGGGACCAAATCCTTAATGTTTTCCATGAGCTCAACTTGAAGGATGCAATTAGCTATGTGGCTGAGGTACTTATGAACACTTGTTGACATATTATAGAGTCACTTGGAATTTGTTTTTTAAAAATTTGTACTATAATCTAAAGTTGATCTGTTGCAGGAGATGCCTAAAGAAAAACTATTTCCATCTCAGCTCTGCTATATTTATTTTTCTAATGTGTTTTGAGTGTCAGTATGGCTGTTTTGAGAAGCTGTAGTTCTCAATATTGTGCCTGATTGCCAAATGCTAGTATATTGTAGGTACTTCAGTGTATGTTTCTGTGCATTTTACTGAATATCTTTGTTTGTATATTCATTACATGAAAAAAATACTGTAATTCTGGAGGGGTGTTGTCTTTCTAAATGCGTCAACAGGGTTGACAGGACACTGGCTCCTGCAGGATAATGGGTCTATGTGATGACAAATCTGATTTGAAGAAACTCACTTCTCATCACAAATGATGTGCATATATGGCCAAAGTGTGGAACTGCTAATCTCGATCTGCCAGATCACTGTAACATGCACAAAAGAAAAAAAAAAAGAGTAACTTTATTCAATGGAATCATAACCCCCACTATTCAGTAATTAGGGTAAAAATATACTACAAATATCAATTGCAATCAAAGAGTTGTGAAATTGGGAAACTTAAGACTCGCAACAGGAGAAGTTTTTAAAGGAGATTTGAAGAAAGTTTCTGACTTTCTGCAGGACTAGTGCAGCAATGTTGCCCGATTGTGTAGGTGTTCCTAATCTTCTTCAGTATGAAACTAGTCACCTCAGTTCCAACACCCATGAAGGTGCAGTACTGATAAAGTGTAAAGGATAGTTTTAAATGGAATATTTTTAAAAGTGGTCTTTGAAATTATAATCTATCCATGCTCATAATCTCCAATTGAATTAATTTTCACAGTTAGGTGATATATCAGTTAATTTCTTTTATTTAAATAAAAATTATTACTAAATAAAAAGTATCATTGATACTACTCGTACTGCTAAGCTTTTTTTTTTTTTTAATGTGCTACAGCTAGGCAGTCTTCTTCAAATGAAACAAATCATTTTGGAGATTGAATTCAGAAAACAAGATGAAATTCAGAAATTATGCTAGTATGGAAGATGGAGAATAGTTCAACAAGACAAGCAAATTCTTCCTTTTGAGATTTTGAAAATTATCCATTTGGTTTTTTGACCATCTGAACTCAAGAACTAATTTTCTTTCTTGTGATTATTTCTGGGTCACACCTCAGAGGAAGAAAGTTGGATAATGACTTTGAGGTGGATGACYATGAAACTCATGTTTAGATTCATTGCAGAATCTGTTCAGTAGATTCATTACAGTGTTTCTTATCTTTAACAGATTCAAAGGCCTTTATAGATCACTAATACATGCAGATTTAGAGTCAGAATTTTTATCCAATAATGTCTTTGATCCCATATAGTAAAGACAGATTTCTAAAAGTTAGTTTAATAATTTTTTAGGAGATGAAACACAAGGGAACTGCTTTTTGTTACCTTAGTCCAAATCCTATTTGTGTATATTGTTTCTTGCAGATAAATTCTGCTGGGCAAATGTCTACTGATCTGTTATAAATAGAAAAAGAAATTGAAAGTTCTCCAAGTTCTACAGAAATTTTGCAACGTATTTTCTTCTAGTAGAAATTAATTATGAGTTGTGAATCCTAAAGTCATTTCCCCTTTCTCACTTTAATATTTTCTTCAATGATACATTTCTTTAACAACTAAAAAATTGTTAAAGCAATGTATCAAAAGAATGCATTAAAAGAAAACTTCACTTTGCAAATACATCTTTGAACTAAATATCTATGAATTACAAGCTGACATTGAAATTGAAGCTATTTCTTCCAGGACAAGTAAAGACATGCCTCCCCCAGCTACTCACTCTCTTCTTACTTGCAAGAAACTGAGAAGTTTAAAAATTATTTTATATCTTTTTCTTTGTTCAACTCTGCTGCTGTGGTGCATCTGTATAATAAATAAGAATTGAGAGAGTTCAGTCTCTATTTAAGTAAATTCCTTACAGTTGAGAGGGAAGAACCTAAGCCAAGAAAAATAAAAATAACCCAGAGCAACTGAAGGGAAGCGACTTACAATACTCATGGTTCATAACTTGTTCTGGCTAAAATACCTTCATTGCTGATATGGTATGATGTATGTATGAAACATTAAACTTGATTTGAAAAGAAAGTCAGATTCACTTAAGAAAATGGATGGGAAGATGTTCCCCCAGAATTTAATTTTATTAACCTCAAGTTTTCTGCCTGCAGAGGCCACAGTGTATTTCTTAATGCCATTGGTAATTCACATACTATGATATGTATATGGGTTACCACATCAAAAGAAAACGTGTTTTTGGTTTGCTCCATGAAAGTGTAAAGGGAGCACAGTACAGTTAAAATTGGAGAAACGTAGATAAAATTTTTGTTCTGCAAGGRAGGTGATTTTTCTTGATTATTACTGCTTAAAATCTAGAGACCTGCTATGTGATTTCACTCCACTGATTCAAAACCATAGATGTTTACAGCCTGTGTAACCACAACGTCAGATACCTTTTAGCTAAGCAAGAGATTACTTAAGGTGTAGAGAAAAGTATGAAGACATAAACCTGAGATTTTCCAGCAGTTCACTTCTGTGACAGTTTTAAAACTGAAAGAAAATCTTGTCTCTTCAATATCTCATCTTGTCATGTCATAACCTCTTTTTAATAGTCTTGTAGACTTCTATCACCACTTAATATTTGCTGCTTCCAGTCTGGTAGAGAACAGAAAACTTAATGTTGTGTCTTTGAAAATGCTACTAATAATGTATTGAAACATAAACATCCTTACKTATGTTCCTACGCTCTTGGCTTGCAGCATTGTACAAAGTAAAATTGCAAATCTATTAAGGCACAGGAAATCATTCACTTCTTCAAAATCAATTTCTAAGAGTGGAGTAGATTTTCTCTTTGCTTTGTTTGTTGAGATAATGTCACTCAACGTAAAGAAATCATAAAATCTAAAAATGGTTTTTATTTGTTACCTAAATACAACTCCTCCCATGCCTCTTTTGCCATTTGCATAAATACCATCTCACAAATTATCAGTATTCTGACACACATTTTGTCCTAGGTTTTTACAGCTGTAATATGTCTTGTTTCTTTCCATGACCAGGGAGAACGTAGAGGTTCGCTGGCATTTATACGTTCTCCAAGTACAGACAACATGGTAAATGTGGATTTCAGCACTCCACTCCCAAGCACTGTGGAAAGCTCTGTCTCTTATTTATTGTAAGTAATGTAGACTGATGGAGTGGTGTATGAGAAGAAATCAAAACACTGCTAAAAAAATTGAAAAATGCAAATTACAGGGGCTTCAGTCACTATTTTTTTGAACTTTAATTAATATTTTCTCCCACAGAAAATGGGTATATATGGATTTATAATGTCATATTTTGCACACAGGTTTTTTCGGTAAAGGCTGGTAAGATAAAGCAGACATCCTTTAGAGTTGTTTCATTTGCCTTTGGTCCACCAACTGTTATATATAGGGCTAGATGTTATTTCTGTGTTTGCTCCAKAAAAAGTAAGGAGAGAGGCAAGGAAAAAAATGCCCCTTCCTTAACTTTTTCGATCAATCTGTTATTGAACAGACCATGTGTCATGTAAACTGTGAAATTAATTAATGCCACATCCCCCTGAAAGACAAAAACCAATGGTCTTTTCACATTTCCCATTAGGCTTTTACTCATTGTCATTTAGCCAGTTCTTACTCTTCCTTTTTTTTTTAACTTCATCTTGTTTTTTCCTTTTCATTCCTCATCTTCCTGTTTTTTCTTCCTTTTCAGCAATTACTGATCTTAAAAACCACTGTTTGTGTTTTTCTTCAGGAGAGAAAAAGCTGGACCAGTTTGCCTTGACATGCAAGCTTTAGAGCAGAGAAGGAAAAGCATACGGGACACAGAAGACACCCTCGCTCATCACACCCTACAGCAGTACCTGTATAAACCCAGGCAGGAGGTGAGAGCCAGGGGCTAGTTCCAATCTAAAACTAAGAGGAAATAGGAACCAAAACTTGCAAATGAAACTCGGAAGGAGAGAACCCACTGCAAAATCTACACCCTTGAGGAAGAAAGGCTCTTTGTGTGATTTCTCCTTTAAGAACATGGCATTTTAAAAGAACTAGTGCCTTTGAAATCACTGGGGCCAGTGAAATGCAGAAATGAGTCCAGCAAAGGTTCTGATCAGGATTAAATGAAGTGCTTCAACTGAAGGGATTCAGACACTTTACAGGGGAGAAGCTTACTTTGAATGACAGTCCACTCTAACACACTTAAAAATCCTGGACTTGCTTCATGAAGAAAAAAGAAAAATGGGAGTTTCATTAATGCCTTCAGTCTAATCTTTAGTTCACTCTTTCTTACAGAGTTGTTTACATTTTTGTGACACTGATTGAATGCATTGATTCAGGGCTTTCACCTGTATTTCTCAGTAAATGAATATTGTCTTCCCTTCCTGGCCACAGCACAAACACCTGTACAGTCGACATGAGATCATGCACAGTGAAGATGACAAACAAGACAAGGAGATTTTCCATAGGACAATGAGGAAGCGCTTAGAATCTTTCAAGAGTACCAAACTAGGAATAAACCATTCCAAGAAGCTCAATAAAATCCACAAACGAGACCGGGGCCAAAAAAGGGTAAAAATACCTTCACAAGGACCCAGATGTAGCCATCTATTATACAAACTAATGGGTGGGAAGGGTAGAGAGGACTCTGATGGATCCTATGTCCTGCACTTATCTCTGTTCTACAGAACTTAATGAATTTAGAGGACCTAAGCAAGAAGAGATAAAACTAGGAGGTAACTCAAGGGGCTTCTTCTCACATTCTGCACTTCTCTATGCTTTGGGACTCTTCTTCTGGGTGAGAGATTTCTGATCACTTGAAAAACAACAGACCCTGAACCATGGTACTACACTGTGGGGAGATTTTGCAGGATAGAGGTAGTAGGATAGCATGGAGCACTAAACCAAATTTGTGTGAAACTAAGAGAGAACACACAGTATAAAAAGAGCCAAAGTTTCTTTTTATACTCTGTCTGTACACACTTCAGGTGCAGGTGGGAAATTAGTGGCATCCACATTGAGCTTCAAACAAAGATTACAATGGATTTTAGGCTTATTCTGCTGAACTTGTAATTTAAAAGAGTATCACTGCCATTGCTATCTGATRATATCAGCATTTTCGGTCACTTTTTGCTTTCTTTTCAGAGAAATAGCAGTGTCATACCAAATGGAAACATTCCTTCAGAAAATCCAGTACAAGATTTTGCTTTGAAGGAAAAAGGTAAAAAGATACTTAGACTGTTTTCATTAACTGAATTTTACCAGCTACATTGCCAGTATTACCATCACTAAAATATTTTGTGATATGCCATAGCAAATCTGGCATTAAAAAGGTACTTCTAGTAATAGCTCAGAACTTGGAGTGGTGATCTGCTTTATGCTTAAATGTAGTGTTTAGAAGTTGTTTTTTTAGGAATCTGGATGACAAAATTTTAGTTGGCCTTTTTGCTCACATTTTAAAAGTATGACATTTATATTCTGTAAACAAAACAATGCAGTGGCTACAATATAAATGAAATTTCAGCTTCTGTTTGGATAAGGTACACAGAGCTGCTAATTTTTTTTCATCACAGCAGGATATGTCTAAGTCTACATTAGATATCAGCCATATAAAATTCAGTAGCTGAGATTGCATTCTTATCTGAGTTAAAGTCCACTGTTTTAGAAGGGTCTGAATCAGAGTTGAGGCTAAGCAAGCATGATATAACTTAAGGAAGGCATAGCTTTGGAAGGAACATGTAGTCAGAGGTCAGTTYCAGCACTGCTTCTCGCTCCATGAACAGATCTGTCACATGGATCAGGCTTGGAAGTGTAATTGGAAGCTGATCAGCCTGAAGACTATTCCTAGCAAAAGCTGATTTTGCATATAAAGCCCAAAATTCTTTCCGATTTTAGCCATTTTTTTGGCATTGGTGACAGGCATTGCCAGATGTGATGGTTGCTAACATGTTTGTTATACAATTTTAAATTATATGTGTCACTTCAAAACTGAAATGTGGTTAAAAGCTGCTGGACTAACTTTGATTTGTGTTCTTTCCTCTGTTTATGCCTGTAACTCCTTGATCTCAAAGACAACTCAAGTGAAAATAGAGASGGATTTATCTTTTCTAAGTAGCTCCAAGCAAATATATTTTTCCTTATGTACCTTTGAATTCTTTACTGAGTGTTATTTTTGTTTGACTGAGAGAAGCAGTACAGGTTGGCTCCCCAAGTGTAATATTCTAGAACTACTTTGCTTGGGAAGACACTTCTGAATACTCATTAGTAGGTCACTCAATATTGTCTTATTAAAGAACTCTGCATAGAGATGTCATCAACTACTTAACACCAAAAAAAATTAATTGGAAGGCAGACTTAGCAAGTGGTTTAGCAGCTATTGCAAAACTTATTCTATTGCAGTAAAAGCAGCAATGACCTCATTAGGTTTGAAATATGTATTTTTAATAACCATGACAGCATCAAACCAGCAGGAAATATCATTTTCTATCAGAACTGATACAAATCTCTAATGAAATTGCATTTTTTTTCTTTCCCCCTAGATTTGGAGTTTTCTGAATCAGAAGAAAATAATGATTATGAGACTTTGCATCTAGGCAAAGGAGTTGATTTCCTGGCTAATGTGACAAAACAAAATTTCACAGATGCTCCTGCTGGTAAAAATATTTATTACCTACAAAGATTTTTTTTCCCTCAAATATAACAAAATGTACTTTTTTTGGGTTTGTTTTTTTTTTTTTGATTGAGTGATTTTATGTGTTCAATCTGAAAATACATTTTCTTAATATTAATGTTAACGTACAGATTTTTGGATATTTGGAGGTATGGACAGCACCACACTTGAAACTGACAGCAGTTGTGAATATGACTACCTAAATCAGTTTTAAAGCCACTAATTATTTCTAGCAGCAGAAAATGTCATTTTAGAATTGTCTTACCTCACAAGACCAGTCAATACTAGTCTTCTGGAATTGTTTTTCACTTGCATTGGAACTTCGCTGAGATAAATTTTGTTCTTCTTATTTCAGGCAAGATTTCTACTTTTATGTTCACAATCCCATCAGATCCTTACAGGCTTATAGAAGTCACTGAAAAGGGCAGATTGCAGCATTTCTGGAGCACTCAATGCTCTTGATTTCCAGCCTTGAAAGACTCCAAAATATTAGATTGGAAGCTTATAACTATATATAACAGGAACCATATCATATGATTTATGGAGTTATAAAATTTGGTATTTCTCTTTAGCCCTTCTGTGTTTAAGTTTTTTCAGCATGCCACTGTTTTCTTCATGTGTAATTGGTACCTACAGTGAAGAAAAACACTTGTGTCCGTACTCTTGTGGCAGACACCCTCAAATGCAGTTTATGCATTGCAGCATGATACTGTCTCTTCAATGCAGTTTATGCATGACAAATTCTATGTTTGAATATGTATAAATACACCTAGAAATAAGTGGATAGTAAGATGTAAAATATTTATGTAAAAGCTTGTCAAACTTGTTAACTGTATGAACAGGCTCCTGTATCTTCCTTTTGACTGTTTCATGCCTGCCATAGCTATTTCACACTCGTCTGTTTATAGAGTGGTCAAGTTGGGGGTTTTTTTAACATGTTTTTATGTATTTGATTTGAATTTTCTGCAGTTATTTTATGCTGTGCTATTTTTTTTTCTTCCTCTTGCTCAACACTCGTGGACTGATTAATTCTTTTATTGATTTTATTTTTTGTCTCAAAATATCCCTAACAAAATTGCAAATTTGATGTGGCAACTAATTTTTTTTCTCCTCATTGGAATCCAGTAAATGTCTAGCTATAACCAAGACATATGTGTGTGCAATGGTCTGTGTATTGACTTAGTCACACACATACCAGCATATCAGCCCATTTTTTCCAACAGCCTTACTCCTTTTATAAAACATCTTGCTGTATTATGAAGAAATTATTTTGATTACTTTAATTTGTCATTCATGAATTTTTTGTTTTAGGAATTGATAACCCAGTATTTTCAGCTGATGATGACCAAAGCATCTACATGAAATTCTCACCATGGTTATCTGGTGAAGACACTGTGGTACCCTCACAAAGGGCCCGAGTGCAGATCCCATATTCTCCAGACAACTTCAAACGGCTCACTCCAATCCGGCTCAGCAATAAATCAACAGATTCCTTCCTGCTAGCAGATGGCCCAGAGGACCGACCCAGATCTTTTCTCCCAGAATCAACACATATGTAATATTTTAAAAGATATTATCACCTTTATTTTTTAACCAGACTTCTTATCAATCCTTAGAAGTAAACTTATTCTTCTGTTTTTTCTTCTTTCAGAAAATGTCTTTCTTTCCTGATTTCTTTGTACAACTAAACATCTTTTATTTCCCTCTCACTTAATTAACAAAATACTTCTCTATTTTCCTTCTGCAGAAGAGCTGTTCAACTATTTGCAGTCCAATGCCTTGCTACTTTTACAGCAGATAAGAGTCCTCTTTGTTTTCACTTGAATATTTTAAATGCTAAGAAAATACTATTCCAAGTACCAGAATATTGGGCATACGTTTTCAAGAGGCTTCAGGTTTCCCAGTTAGTCAGTCCTAGATGATAAAATTGGTAACAGAATTCCCTAAAAGGAATAAAATTTTTTTACGCTGTTGCTAAGAAGTCTTGAGTTAGCTGTGAACATTTTTCCAGATTATTTATCCAGAGTCCAGGAAGAAAAAATGCCCCATTGTTACAGTGCAACTATTCAGTGACACTACTGATGTACCATTAAGTTACATAAGAAAGGGGTTTAAAAGGAATTGTATTTACTAAAATGCATCATATTGTCCTTGTGGGGATAATTACACAACAGAATCGTGGAGAAGCAAAATTTCATTCAGAGCTTTTTCATTAAACTGTGAATTTACCTTAATCCATACCTTATTTTGAAACTAGGAAAAGGCTTAGCTTTCTGATGCATCAAATAACTTGTTGCTTCTAATGTGCTAGARGTTTAAAATTAAATGGACTCTGGGTTTAAATTAATATCCCAGTTGCCCTTTAACTTCTGCTCTGTGGAAATTTTCCACATCATAAAATCAGCTTTCATTTTTATAATCAAGTCAGGTAGTGCTTCAAACAAGGTGGGTCGGGTCCACAGTTCAGATGTAATTGAACAGAACACAGGGCACTTCAGGGATTGTGCAATGAAACACAAAAGTCAGTGTCATCGTGAATACACTTTTGTGGAATCCATGGTCACAAATATGTGTCTTAGTGTCCTCTTAGTGTGCATCAACAAAAAAAGTGAGTTGAAAGTATTCTGTATCTGGTTGATGAAACTTTGTTCAGACAAACACCTCAGGCCAAGAGTGAATACTGCTAATTTTGACATAAGAAGAATTTCACACCTCTTAAGAAGAAGTAGAAAAGGCAGTTCCATTTTTCTTCTGTTCTGGCTTCTGTCCCTTCAGAAGATGTGCTAGTTCAAGGGTATTTAGAGGAATTAACTTTCTTTACTGGAGTGGCCTGTGGGTCTGTGTTTGGTTTCAGTACTGAGTTTCTTAATGATGCATCTTTGTTTATTTTTTTAAATGATGTTTTAAAATAAACACTGGATTAGTTAAAGGACTGTGAATTACAGTCCAATATCCTGATTAAAAGTGTGAACAATGAGCAGCATGCCAAAAGGAAAATTTCACCTTGACACTTATCCACATTGAAATTCTCTTCACTTTTTCTTCCCCACTGAGAACATAGTCACAGAATACTGACATATGACCTGCAGAACATTTTCTTGCAAGCCTTTGTTGTTTTCCTCCATTCAATTGCTTTATTTATAATTAACTTTATTATTAGGAAGTGATGTGTGTAAGTTCATTTGTGGGTATCTTTGATACGTCAAAATCACTGGATTTTCGACTACTGTGTTTCTTATTAAGTGTTTTGCAAAGTTAGATTTCCCAAGCTAATGAACATACACCTTGATAACTGTCTGAAACAGTCCTCTGAATGATGTYTGTAACAATATTCTCCCAATAGGAGAATGATACTAAAATTTCAATTAAAAGGTTTTAAAAAACAATGGAAACTGGAAGCCAAGACTAGAAATGTTAAGTTTCTGTACATAGCTAATGTATACAGAAAACTGATCATAGGTTCTGATCAATAAGAAATTGATTGCCTGGAGTGAAACCCTCTGCTACTTGATTGAAAGAGTACAATTTGTTTCAAAAATTTCTGAAATATTTCTTTGCTGAGAATCAGGACTGTTTCAAGATACATCTCAGTGACCAGATGATGGCTCCACCTCCTAACTATCTGAAACAGGCGGTTCTTCTAAACACTGAACTAGGTTTTGCCTGATATTCAGCAAGGATAAGTAGTTTAATTAACTCACTTCAGATTGTCCAAGATAGAATTGGCTACACAGTAGAGTTCTTCAGGAAAAGAAAAATCTTTAACCACCCACATTTGTAAGACTTTCATAAAAATAGCCAAAAGCAAAGCCCAATAGCCAGCATACTAACAGATAAACTGTGTACAAATAGAAAACAAATGTTTCTATTTAATTATGCTTTCTAGGTGATATGGACCACGATGTTGAAATGACAGAATACTCCTCTTCAGATGATCAACTCAACCAAAATGGAAGTGTTTCAGTGAATCCCCTCCACTTCTTCCCCTCTTGTCTTCAAATGCCTTGGACACAAAACTATTCCTCATTGGAAAACAGAGGGAATATATCTCTTTCTGCTGTCTCTGAGTACATTGCTTCATGTGACCCAAATGTACCTGATCTCTTCTGGGAATCGGGTACAGATATGAATAACAAAGAGACAGCAAACTCAGGTTATTGTTCTGAAGTTAGCTTCAAATCAGAGAATTCTCAAGAAGAGAATACTCTGCTTACGTTTGAAGGGCTGGAAGACTCTTACATGAAGGAGCCCCAAGAGAAGAAAACGTTGCTTGATATAGATGGGAATTACAGGTCTGCTGCAGCCAGACGTGTACAAAGCCGACGTTCTTTCCACAGGCCAAAACCTCTGCATCACCCAAAGCTTCAGAAGCTGGCATCTCTTCCAGCATCTTGCCATGTCCCTCCACATTCCTTGGAACAGGAGGAAACACAGCTGTGAGCCAGAACTTAATTGAAAGCAGAGGATGAACAGAGGGCTTTTGTAAAAATAGATAGCAAACCTATTGGGTTTTCATAGGATCTGCTCTAGGATGGCTTCAGATGGAAAGGAAGGGAGTGGGGTCCTGTGATGTCAGAAACACTTGWGCTTTTCTGCTGCACTTACATTTTTAAGTTCTTATTCATAACAAAAGGGTGCATATCGAGAGGGAATTATGACTCCTTGTTATTTTTTCACATAGACTGTTACAAACAATCTATTCTTTTTGGAGGGCTTAACCAAGAATCTTTTCAAATGTTAAATACTTACTGTTTTTTGACATGGAGATGGTTTATTATGCCATTATGCCATAAATACATTTAAAGGAATAGGCTGCATATGCTGCTTCAGTAATGGAATTAAGCATTTATACTATATGAAATTAAACTAGAAGAAGCCAATGGTTAGCCTCTTCCCTGCTAAGCTGACTCTGATTGAAATGGATCAGTGCCTTTTATAAGTGCAAGCTACAGAAAAATATTTTCCTGCTCTTGAATATTTTTGTCACTGAGTAATTGTGGAATATTGACTGTCATGTAAAACCTTCCAGGGAGAGGAAAGTCCTGGAATCTTGACATTTAATCAAGTACTCCAGGAGGGCCATTTCCTTCCTTCACCTTCACTCCCTCAACTTGGTAGTACTGGAAAGAAAGAACGTCCAGAATTAGCTCAGAATTTTTCGTGGTCAGAAGCAAATAATTTAATATTCTTAATTAAGCTGCTCTATTTTAAATAGCCTCATTCAGACAGAAGTGTAAATATTTGTCATTTTTACTGCTGCTTTGGAAGACACCTTCCAAATACGGTTAGATTATCCTGTTAATTTATGTATCGCTTTCAATAGCTGAGCAGGACAGTGGTCTCTCAGATGATGTTCTGCATTTTGCCACATGATTTAAGTGCCACAAAGACTCAGGATGCTAATGGTTCAAAGTATTGTACAGAGGCAGTTTGGCTACTGTACATGTATATACGTACTTGTATTAGGAATGTCCTTTATTTTTGTACATGGTTTCCTGTCAAATGATAGTTATGGTTGCACTAGACACTTACTGCATATGAATTAGATCTACATCACCTTGAAGACAGATGGAGACATCAGTGAAAGCCAATTCAGATGAAGACTATAAATAAAAGTGAAAACTCTCATACATGTATAATACTACATGAATAGTCCTCTGGCCATTTTGCCTTGGATGATTCCAGTCTTGAAATTTTGGCTTGAAACCTTCAGTGGTATAAATTGTAAAGGTTCTATGACATTATTARAAGGAGAATACTTAGCCACTTCTGTGGTCCTAATGTGTTCCTATTTTCTATTTAATATCAGTGTAAACCATTTGAACTGCCACCTTCAGGGAGGTATCTGAATTGTTTAAGACTGGATCCTGGACAGTGGCTTTATGTGGTAAATTTTACTTTATCTGTAGAAGTTAATGATTGTTTCACTCTACCTACCCAGATTTTGAATGGGTTTGAGATGATTCTCTGTCAGATATCAAAACTGAGATTTACCCAGACACTCAAGAAGAGTGGAGCAATGTGTGAAAACTCATGCCCATATCCTTTTTCTATCTTTGTCCTGTATCCAAAATCTGTATGTTAGGCTGCTGCAAATTGCAGAGATGTGATGGTAAATTGCATATACAAACCTAGACAGATACAAAATGTACACCTCTAGATACTAGACTCAGAGAGAAGTGGTTCTTTTGGTATCAGCTGCCACAAGCAGCTGCCTGTTTGGTTGTCATTGTAGGCAATCATTCAAATCAGTGTCCCTAACTGAAAAGCTTCATCACCCAGAGCTACTCTCGTTAAAATTCAATAATATAAATAGTTTTTGTGAAACTGAGTACACGTGAACATACTATTTTGATGAAGTAGAACATATTAATACCATTCCAGGTATTATAATTGGAACAAGTGTTTTAATAATTGGCATAGACAGGTAACAGAACCATGACTGATCCCAAATGTTAGTACAGGTAAAGTGCAATGTGCCAAAAATCTACCCCTCTCATAGCATAATGCTGAAGTACCAATATCAAAATTAGCAAGATGCTCATCAGGTGTTGGCTTTTAAATAAAATTTTCATTTCTTATTGGTGACAATTTCATATTGGTGACAATGACACAGAAGTCATTGCTGTGCTGCAGAGAACCACACTGTGGACTGTTTTCTGCATGCTTCTTAGACCATCAACAATCTGTTTTTGTACACCTTAAAGGTGTACCTTGAAGGTAGGAACCTAAAAGAAACATATTTAAGTTGTCATCAGCAGATGGGAGTTTTCACCACATAACTGTTGCACAGACAAGAGTATGCAATTTTGGAAATCACATGATATGTTTTTATTGTTCTTGTAAGCTTTTAGGCTACAGAAAAGAGGATCCATAGACATCACCATATTTACAAACATAGCAGTCTCTGTGAAAAGTTAGCAGGACCCTGTATGTTTTTGAGAGGGCTGTGGGCTGTAGTATTATAAAAGAGAGGAATATCACACCATTTCAAACAACAGAAAGGGAAAGACTATATACAAAGGGCTAACCTCTCTGTTTCAAGGGCCTTAGGCATGTTCTGTATATTGCATCACTACAGAACAAATGACTGATAAAATGGGCCATTCTGATAGTGAAGAATCTTGCATATCTGGAATATCTTGCATAATTCTTGAAGCTCTTCTGCCCCTGGAAGAGGTTTTCTAGTAGAATTGGTTCTACAGCAAGGTTTTGTTTGTCATAATTTCTCAGTTTGAAATGTGATGAAAAAAACTTTCATGTCTCCAGTTTCCACATTTGAGAATGTACTCATAACTCATAATACACATAATAGTGGATTATAATTCGGTTTTTTTATCAAGGGCAATTGATAAATAGACATTCCCTCTCTCTACCAGGGTAAATAGAAAAAAAAGCAAGCTATAACAGTTGATCATTTGTCTATTTTTTTCTTGTTTGCATTCTCTTTCATTGTACATTCACATTTTCTGTGGTATGTGTACCTATGGGTGAAAGTGTTTGGTTACTTCTTCAGCACACCTTATTCAGTCAAGCACCACTGATTTCTATCACAGCAATATAAATTCAGAGCTGCTGAGGATACAGCTGTAAGTATCAGCTATTTTTGCCCTGGTTTATTAGATTGGAATTATCAGTTGACAACTCATTCACTTCTGACGAGGCCAGTTCAGTTCTTACTTCCCTGAGAACTCTTGCCTATAAATTTTTTTTGTGACATGCTCTGTAAGAAAAAGGAAAGCTTGGCATTCCACAGTTGCTATTTATTTAATAAGTAACTATGGCCTACCTTCTTGCAAAAACATGAAATGAAGAAATATTTTTGTTCCTTCTACATATTTTGCTCCATGAATAAAGTTGTTTTTAACAATGTTTATTATGCTGCACTATGATCTAGCAATGTTAAAAAAACCCAGAAGTGTTGTCTGCATTGAGGTGAATTCTGTCTCTCTGAGATGTGAACCTAGTTATTGAAATATATGCAATTATGTTTTACAAATACATGATCTAGTCAGAGATTTATGTAACAAAGGTTGCAAAACAATCATGTGCCTTAAATTGTCACTCTTTGGAGTGCTGTTGTTTGGAGATACTTGTGTGTRCTTTCCAAAAGGTGTCAACTTACTTCATATATTTTTAAACAAGTCAAGCTGTTCTGCTAATGTCTTTATAGAAATGTTTTAATAGTATATCATAATGAGAAGTTTGGCAATAAATTGTATCATTTTGGTGGAATCACACTGTTTTGGTGATTTAGAAAATAATTTCTTTATTACACTTGGAAAAGACTTTGCATTCAAGACTTCTGAGAAGTATGTATTTCTGCTCCCAAATCAAAGTTAAAAAGGACAATGGAGTGCTGCTGATAATTCATGTCATTTATAAAAGACAAATCATTAAAAGCAGCAACTGGTAGATTTCCTGAGGCTCATTCTGACAGCTGCAACACTTTTTGTGTAGTTCTAGTCCACTGTAGTCAATGACAGAATTCCAATTGACTTTATAAGCCACTGTTTTCATCCATAGAACAGAAAGGCACATATTTTAATATGTCAAGTTATATATAGAGATGTAATCATAACAATGATTTATAATTTAAAATTTACATAAACGACATATGACATCTCATTATTATTATGTACCTTGATTGGGGAAATTCAACATCATAGAAGCAACGTTCTGACCAGTCTTTCTATTTCATCAATTTCAGCAGTTTCAGGAAAGCTAAGTGAAAAACTGGCTCTAGGAGGTATTTATAGTTTAAATTGTGATCCTCCAAGTGTTATCAACAAGGGAAGAGGCTTCTCAGACCCATCACTGAATACTGCAGTTCTTTCGGGAAGCACACATGTGCCGGCTGAAAAGGGATCCTGGAAGGCAGTGTAGCTGTACTCATGACTGAAAAAATGAAGGAAGTCTGAAGCAGAACGATCACTTTAGTGCTGCTAAGATGTGAGTAGCTAAGAATGGGGAGAAACTTTATGTGTGCTAAGTATGTGCATGTGAATAATGATAGAAACAATGAAAACTGAAATGGGTAAAACTGACCTCAAAGGAAGATAACATAGAGAGGTGCACACACACCTATATCACCTGTCTAATAACCAATGCTTAATTCCTACCCACATATAAATCTTTTCAAAGAATGTGSAATTTTAACTGACATCTTAATACTAACATTTCCTTCAGTGTAAAAGCAGTAGAAATGACAAATTATGTAGTCACAAATAATCCTTGCTCTACATTCCAAGGTGTGAGAAAAATAATTCACAGAAGTTTTAACAAGAACATAAAACTCACTTCTCCAGTGACTGCAGGAAGGTACCAAGAAACAATAAATAGGATGATTACACAACTTGTGGTCATCCCRTACTCACTGGCTCAGAACATTACTGTATAGAGAAGAGAGAGTTTCATCTAGGAAATAGCAATGGATTTTGATAAGACAGGATAGAATGCAGTGACCAGCTGAAGGGTGTGACCAGAAGAGCAGACCAGCAATCTGTTCACATGCAACCAGTCCCCTAAATACCATCATCTCTCTGTCTTCTTAGAGTTGTTCACCCTCAAAACACCTTAATTTCCTCCTCCCCTTGTCTCTGCTTCCTATTCAAAGCACTCTTATTCACAATGTCTTGCAGAATCCCAAGATATATCCCATAGGCAGTAACTCTCCTTATTCTGTAAAGTGATACAGAGAGCCCATCCACTTGACTGACCTCAATGGCTTTCACCACGCAGACAATGAGGCTGGTTGTCCTCCTGTGACAGCCCTGGAAGAAGCCAGATTAGAGTGCTCCAGTTTYTCTTCTTCAGTTGTAATGGTTAGGAGACTATCACTGTCTCTCTGTGCTCCTCTGTGTGTGTGAGGATGAACTTTGTGTTTCATAATCTAACAGTTTCATTGTAGTTTCTGGAAAAAAAAAAGTTCTATTGCCACCTGCTCAGGTTTAGTGTGTTATAACAAGTATTTTTGAGCTGGTAGGATTATCAAGATAAATAGTGTTACCTGCACCAAACTGGGGTTTTTTCCTAAAAATTGGTGAATTCTATCCATCACCTGACACGCATAAAGAATAACATAGCATCTTTTCAAAAATGGCAATTATAATTTAGTCAATTAGCCTTTTTAGATAAGAGTCTCAGTAATACTATTTATAACATCACTCCAGCAAACTCCTACTTCTTTGACAAGTTTAAAAGCCGGATCAAGCTGCCAGGTACTATATAACCCTAAATTTAATCCCCTGATCACTGCCTATATTTCTTAGGATAATGAAGCTGACATTCAGAATCATAGAGTCATTTAGATTAGAGAAGAACCTTATGATCAGTGATTCCCACTGTTAATCTAACACTTTCAAACCCACTACTAAACCATGTGCCTAATCATATATCCAGGTCTTTTAAATACCTCCAAGGATACCTTCCTTGCAAAGTCCCTGTCAGTGCTTGTCAACCCTTCCAATGAAGAAATCTTTCCTGTTATTCAATCTAAACTTCCAATCTGCAACCTCATGGGGCAACTTGTTTCCACTTGTCCTATCACTGAGGAATGAGGCCACAATGCTAAGCTAAAAATGTTTGAGACATAGATATGTTGGAGAGCATCAAGTGTAGGACGACTGTAAAGTCTCATGCCATAACACAGGAAGGTCTGCTGTAGAAATATATTTCACAGGACAAAAACAACACCAAAAGTGTCAGTGGAAGAAGATCTGTGTTAGATTCATCATTGGAGTGATTGCTGAACCACATAGGATAGGTAACATTTCTGGAGCAATGTAAAATAGATTTTTTTGGATGCATTGGCATGTGAATGGTCTAACAATAGATGTAAGTGTGCTGAAGAAACAGCTGAAGTGAAACAGCCTCTATCATACACGAGTAAGCAAAATATTGAAAATATACATAAGGATCACCATATGGATACAGAAACTGACCTAATTTGGACAGAAGATAATAATTTTTTCCAGTGCTGCAAGTCGTTTTACCGCTTTTAATCCAATTTTTACATTGCATAATTCCTTCTTGTTTTGGAACAAATACAGCTTTTAAAGAAATTCTAATTGCTATACAAACCATTAGGGGACAATGTGTTGTGAATGTTTAATTTCTTTAACAGGTTTGCGCTGTAAAACATTTAGACTTTTTTTTAAATGGCAATTTTGAAATTACCAGAAACTGGTTTTGCTCATGATTTTTCTTGATGTTTTAGAATGATGCTTAATTCTAACATGAAATAGTCAGGAGTTAGTTTAAGATAAACATAGTTTAACCTATCTTCCCAAGCAAGCACTGCCCTTCTAGACAACTAGTTTCATAAGGTGGAAAAGGAAGAGGTGGCCGTCTTCCCCTCTTTTACCTTCCTCCATAYCTTGAAACATGTAATTAATATCTTCAAGAATTTCCAAATCATTTGGTGATTCCCACCTGAAAAGAAATCTGAATGAATTTGTCCAGCTGTGTTGGATCTGGATACACTCTGGACAGGCCTAGAAGAAAAGAAAATCTATTATGAAGGAAGATAATGGTACTTTTGGTATACATGTGGTAAATATATGAAAAAATAAGCAGTTACTTTTATGGGAGCAACTGAGTGTGACCAATAGGCTCTTTTTTCTAGATTTTACTAGGATTCCTAATACCTATAGCTGTTAACAACACTACCAGTTTGCAGGAATGGAATAATGAATTTGAACAGCCAGTGACCAGTAAATCAGATGTTGTGACAGTTTGTAGGAACTTTTGTACAGCAGGGTCAGAAAAAAAAGGGAAAAAAAAGACTGGGACTGAACACCCAGAAGTACTCGGAGCAAATTATCAGTTTAAATACCTGTCATGAGAGAATACAGGCTCTTGACTACATTTCTGCCATTCCTAATGAGGAAACAGTGGCACATTTCAAGCATTCACCTGACCCACCTGAGCTCTGAGTCCACTTCATGTTACATTCATATTCAAACATCCTTGAATAGGTGAAGAAGCAGTTATGCATTAAGAAACTACCTACATCTAGATTATGTAAAGAAATGAATACTTAGACTTTTCTGCAAATAATGAACCTAGTTCCACATCCATTGTCAGTGTTTTCTTTTGCTTTATTGGACTTTTTAGTTAGGTTCACTTTTAATGATGATAARTATGTATTGAGCAATAGGGAGGCCTAGACAGTGAGATCCCTTGACAAGGGAGCATTGCAGAGGTACAGAGTACAGCATGTGACAGGTGTTAGCAATCTATGGACAGACAGTTCCAGAGAAACACTTTTTGAGTAGCTTTACAAGTTTATGTTTCAGTTTGTCTTGCAAACAATTAGAATTTCATTACAGGAGACTGTATGAAAAAATTATTTGATTAGATTACAAAATCAGATTAGATTTGACTAGATTAGATTACAGGATCACTAGGTTGGAAGAGATCTTCAAGATCATCGAGTCCAACCCATGCCCTAACACCTCAACTAAACCATGGCACTGAGTGCCATATCCAATCTTTTTTTAAACACATCCAGGGATGATGACTCCACCACTTCCATGAGCAGACCATCTGAGAACTTTATCACTCTTTCCATAAAAATCTTTTCCCTAATATCCAACCTATATTTCCCACAGCTTAAGACTGTGTCCTCTTGTTCTGTCAGTTGCTGCCTGGTGGAAGAGACCTGCAGCAGTCAGCTGGTAAAAACGTCCCGGCTTGCTTGTCCAGCAACCACTAGCAGTGAGGGAGCGCTTCGCTCCGGAGCGGCGGCACTGGGCTCGCGCTTCAGGCAGGCACCCAGAGGGGAATCTGGGGACGTTGCCAGATGCAGGACGAAGCTGACGAAAGCTGCTTACAGCAGAAATAAGAAGGCGGACTCCAGCTGGGTATAATCCAAGTTTACTTGAACTCAGGGGCACCGGCAGCAGGAGACAAAGGGGGGCGTGCCCCACACCCTCAAGTGCGGGTTATAAAGTGTGAAGAGATAGGGGAGGAACAAATCCCGGCAGCCAATAGGAATCCGGGGGAGGGTAGGGTATATAAGATAGACAGATGAAACAGAACAATCAGGGTAACTGGAAGGAGAGACCCAGGTCCCTAATYGAATCCCTCGAAGCCCAGGACAGAATTTTCTGGAAAAGAGGGTGGTGGACAGGGGTGATTGACATTTACCGGGGAGAGGGAGAACCAGGGCAGAACCATTACAAAACAGGGGGAAACAGAACAGTCCAACTGAACACAACACAACAGAGACCAACCCCCACCTGACTACAGCCACCTTTCAGGAGGTTGTAGAGAGTGATAAGGTCACCTCTGAGTCTCCTTTTCTCCAGGCTAAATAACCCAAGCTCCCTCAGTTGTTCCTCATAGGGCTCGTGTTCCAAACCCCTCACCAGCCTCGTTGCCCTCCTCTGGACACGCTCAAGCATCTCAGTGTCCTTCATAAACTCAGGGGCCCAGAACTGGACACAGTACTCAAGGTGTGGCCTCACTAGTGCAAAGTACAGGGGAAAAATGACCTCCCTGGTCCTGCTGGATACACCATTCCTGATACAGGCCAGAATGCTGTTGGCCTTCTTGGCCACCAGGGCATACTGCTGGCTCATGTTCAGCCAACTGTCAACCAGCACCTCAAAGTCCCTTTCCACCTGGGCACTGTCTAGCCACACCGTCCCCAGCCTGTAACGTTGCAGAGGGTTATTGTGGCCAAAATGCAGGACTCAGCACTTGGATTTATTAAACCTCATCCTATTGGACTGCCCATCCAACCACCTCGCTGCAGATCCTTCCTGCCTTCCAACAGATCGATGCACACTCCCAGTTTAGTGTCATCTGCAAATTTACCAATGGAAGACTTAGTCGCCTCATCCATGTCATCAATAAGATATTGAACAGAACTGGCCCCAGCACAGACCCTTGAGGGGCACCACTGGTGACTGGCTGCCAGCCGGATGCAGCACCATTCACCACCACTCTATATGCCCGGCCATCCAGCTAGTTCTTAACCCAGCAAGAATGCTCCTGTCCAAACCATAGGATAAAATTAGATTACGTTAGGTTAGATTAGGTTAGATTAGAAGTGTTACTGGACCTGCTGCTCACAGAGGTGGGCTCTTTAAAAGAGATGAAGTTTTACAGGAGGCCTGGGCGGTATCCCGGGACCAGCCGCTACGCCGCTACGTCTGTCCCCGATGGATTGGGCTGGGCCCCGGGAGCGCGGGCAGGGCAGGGCTGGGCGGGGTTGTTCGGGAGTCCGCGTCTCTCCCCGGCGCTCCGCGCTGCTCCGGCTGTGGCCGGGGGCAAGGGCATCSTCCAGGACGGGGCTTCGGCCGGTCCGGCCGCCTCCCGCCGTGCGCCCCGCGGCTTTCCGGCCCGGTAAGTCCCGCTGCGCRCTGGGGGCTTCTGACCGCGGCCCGCTCGGGCTCCTCCGCCTGCTCCTCACCAGTTTCCGGGAGAAAGGCGCTGGAAGGATTTGGATTAGAAAACAGTCTTGTCCTAGCTGGCAGGGTTTCAGACCTACAAAACTCTGATAGAAAAAGGGATGGCAGGGCTCAAACCGTCCCTGTGTTCCGATTTAGCAATTTCCCTAGACAGTGTTTTCTAGGGGCTTTCCGAAGATCACCGTCTGTTTAAACTGCGCTCCCTATAGTCCTGAACACGGTTGTGTTCATAGTTCATACCGAATTGTTAGGCTTTCTCGAGGTCTTATTTCCCTGGCATGAACGTAATCTCACTGACAGCTACAGTTTCATGTGAAATATTTAGGAAGCCGCACTATGGTATGATGGCCTTTTGTTTGGTAGAAAAATAAAAGGGCACATCTTTCTCCCATGCTCCAAGTGCCCGATGGAGGAATGGACTCCAGTTATAATATTCAAGTAGAGCCACGTGCCATGATTATGGTACCACTTGCATGTACAAACAACATGACCTTCAATCTTTATGCTGCCATCACTATAGAAAACAAAGTTTTCTTCATACCATAAGCCCCTGAAAGGTATGCTTTGGAGAATTACCATTCGGTGTTTTTCGAAAAACATTGCTCACCAACCGCAAGTTAATAACATAAACTTTTTTTCCTCTTAGATAGAATCATTTAGAGTGGAAAAGATCTTTAAGACTGAGTCCAGCAGTAAACCTAATATTGCCACTCCTCTAAAACATGTCCAAAGTCACCACACCTGTGAGTCTTGGAAATACCTCCAGAGACAGCAACTGCACCACTGACTTTGGTGGGAAGCCTATTCCAGGGCTTGACAACCCTTTCAGTGACGAAATTTTTCCTAATATCCAATCCAAACCTCCCCTGGTGCAACTTGATGCTGTTTCCTGTCATCCTATAATTTCTTATTTAGAAAAGAGCCCTAGACCTGCCTTACTCAATAGTTAGAGAGTGATTAAGATTTTTCCTGCACCTCCTTTTCTCCAGCTGAACAACTCCAGCTCCCTCTCCCGCTCATCAGACTTGATCTCAAGACCTTTAAACAATTTCATTGCTTTTCTTCAGACATCCTCAAGTTTAACTTACAGATTCAAGGCTATTAGTTCTTATGTTTAAACTGTAAAAATCAAGAAAGCAGAGCATGCCATATCTTGTTTTTTTAATATTCTATAACCTGGCTATTTTAATTTTAATTTCTCTTCCCTTTTGGCAGATTACCTGTTCTTTACATCTCATGCCCACAGGTTTCAGTTGAGTCAGAGCTACCTCTTTTGAAGCTGCAGATCACACACGTTCAACCAGTAAAAATAGATAATATATTTTTAAGCAGCAGATCGGGGTGTTAATAATTTACTAAGCTGTCAGTAAAACCCTACAGTTCCTTTTGATACACAAGACTTTTCTGCACTGCAAGAATTTCTGCTCTGCCTGAAGTTTTTGCATTCCATGGCACATTGTCTCCTTGTCTTGCTGAAACTTGATAATAATGAAGTTTATTGATCACAGTGCTTCATTCTTCATTCTGAAGTGATGCAGTTATGAGAAAATCACTTTCCTTCCATCTTTTACACTCCTTTTGCATTTGGATATTTCAGTTTTTATAGCCTCTTTTATAACCTTTTTCTTTTATAACCTATTATGTGATTGCTTTCATTCAAATAAATCTTTTATTTTTAGTGTCTTCTAATTACTTGGAAAGTAACTATAGAATATGCTTTTAAAAACAATCTAAAAGTTTGAACTGTTAAATTACAACTGAATTTTAAGATTTAGTATGTATAGGTTGACTCAAAGGATTAACCAAAACCTGCTAGAATTTGTAGATTTTTGTATTGCAAAACGAGTATGTCCAGTGACTGACAAACAAATAAGTATGAAGCAATAAAGTAATTGGAAATAGTTGTTAAATATCATGTGTATGTCAAATGAGAGGAAAAATAATGGGTATGTTAATATATAAATTATACTAAGAAAGTTGTGTGGAAGTATTTGAAGTGTGTATTGTTTGTCATGGAGAACAAAGCCAAATACAGGTGTTACCTTTAAAAGAAGAAAACTTTAAACTTGACATGTCATTTGATGTCTTTTGCTGACAGTGTAAGTGGGAATATAGCTTTTTTTAGTAAGTTGGTGGTGAGACTTAGTGGCTATAAGCATTTATTAACAGCCTAAGCCTAGACCATATGCTTTCACACAAAATAAAAGACATAGATGATGAACTACTTTAAAACTTTCCGAGTCTTTTTCCTTGCAAATGTTTTCAGCATTTGTCTTTGGTCTTGCCACCCGCTCTGAGTCTGGGAATCTTGTGAGCCTGCGCAACCCATCTTTTCATTCTCTCTTTGATCCTTGGAACATGAAATGGAGCAAGTTTTTCTGGCCAAATAAGTTCAAGGTAATCAGCCAGTGTATCAGATTATTCAATGTCTGTCCCACTGCCTAGATGAGAAGACAGTTCATTCTACAGGTTCCCAAAAAACCCCAGAGACAGCAAAATATTGCAGTCAGGGAAGAGCTGTGATTCTTTGTGTTCTTTGCTTTGTCCTATTGACATTTCCAGGAAAAACTCTTTCAGTCCTTCACCTGTCCTCTGTTGCTCAGTCTCACTGGTTTAGTGTTCTTTTGCCTCTAATTCATGCATGATCCAAAAAAACCCAGGRTATGGAAGTGCACATTGTCATATAAACTCAAAGCAGGAGAGAAGATAGCAGTCGAAGTAATACATTATTGAGACTCTTTGAAGACTTACAGACTGCTATGCTCAGCTTCCCTTTTTTACAAAAGATTGATCTGTGAAATGTACCATGAATATGAGGATAAGACTGTGAAGCATCAGTAAATATAGCTACTCTGCATCCTGGGACCAAAGCAGCACCCCAGACTTTCTAGTAAGTTGGAAATGGAGCACTGTGCACTGCTTGGAGAAGTTACTATGGCCACTGAATATGAAAAAGCATTTTTTCCCAAGTTTGAAAACCACAACCACTCAAATATTCCTGTGCCAGCTAAAATACACAGCTGTAGATCAGGAAAGATGAGCTCTCTCTCTGTCAGTACTCTTACTGTAAGGGAGTCACATCCTGTTGTGCAGGTAAGCCAAATCAACCAAGTTAAATAAATGTTAGAGGGAAAGATTAGTTAACTAATACAGAGATGTAACTGAGGGATGAGTGGTTATTGAAAAAAAGAAAAAGACATGAAGTAAAGTACTGCAGATCTAGTTTTTGGCTCTAGTTAGTGTATAAGAGACTACTGTTGGAATGAAAATGTTCAGAAATGTGAAATCTTTGTGAGACCGGACTAGATATCTTATTTTTTCCCAGCCTCTAGGTTTTTTCAGAACTATGGTTAGCCAGCATAAACAGTAGGAGCAAGGGTTCATTAGGAGTTAAGGTTCTGTCTAGCTATTCAGTTTTCATTGTTTCTTTCTTTGGATGGACATAATATGAAGTGTCATTATTTCTTTGGTATTTCAGATTAATGGGAAAGTGTTTTCCTTGTTCACTGCTATCTTTGCCAAGATTTCCACAAAGGATACAGACATTCTTCGGCCTGGTTCTACAGGTGCTGCTTCTATCATGTATTTTAGATAATCTGTCTCTTGGCTGCAGAAACATAGCAGGATTCCTCAGCTACAGTGGGAGTTGTATGTTGTGCAATCTGAAGTATTTATTGCCTTACTCTGAGATACTGATTTTAGACCTGAAGAGCTGCAGGCAGATTTCAGTCTCCTCCTTCTCTGTGAAAACTGGGTAAACTTTGTCTCCCTGTATTCAGAGATCAAAAAGAAGCTTCTCTTGATGGTGGAATATAACTTTTTTTTTACAGAATATTCTCCTCATCCTTATTCAGTAGCTTATTTTGATTTGCAAATGCCTTGGTGTCATCACAGGCTGCTTCGAGTAGCCAGCATTATCTTCGATTATGCTACATGTAGCTGTCACCCTCTAGTGTTAGTATCTGTTGCAACAGGGACATCAAGATTGATACAGGATCTAGAAACTATTGAATTAGCCTGGTAAGAAAGGAGGATGCTGGTGCACTTGGAGAAGGATAGATTTTTAAAGGGCACAAAGACTTCTGCGTGTTTCTTCTGGAGGGCTGTTGCATCAGTGATGAGTGACACTGTGAAAACAATCAGTAAAATTCCCAGTAGATGGTCAGGCCAAATGAAGAGGCAGTACATGGAAACAAAAAAAAAACAAACAAAAAAACAAAGCCTCAGGTCAGCAGTTTAAGTCTCCTAAGCAGTAAACTCCACGCCCCCGACTTCCCACTAGTTAATGTGTGGCTGGATCAATGTCAGAGCAACAGACTTTCAGAGACTCTTCACTGATTTATACAATCAGTATGTGAGGAGACTTATATCAGTTTAGAATGCTTACAGAATCAGAAATGTTTGAAATAAACTAGTAATTGTTGTTGAGATTAATAGCATTAATTAATTGGAGTCTTATTGTTAATATACAAAGTGAAATTAATATACAAGGTGAAATTTACACATTTTTTTTCTTTTTTAAGSAAGAAAGAACATTTACTCCTGATCTGAAATGGAATTTTTCTGTTCTTGTGCCATTGCATAAGCATAGAACATACTCTAATGCATAAATTAGCTCTRAAGCAACTAGTAGGAATAGGTAAATATGTAACTGTATGACAGAATCCCAGAATGACTTGACTGGGTAGGGTTAAAAGGGGGCTCTGGAGGTCATCTAGTCCAACCTCCCTGCTCAAGCAGGTTCCCCTCAAGCACGTTACTCAGGACTGTATCCAGATGGTTATATAATTGGTAGGTGACAAGAGAAATAAGATCTTGTAGATATCCATGAAATTATTAGTTTACAATCTTTATTTAAAATTTTGCATTTTATTAAAGTACTTATTTTTGAAATCCAGGAGTGACTTTCTAAAGAGGCTTGTGAACACTGGGTACTGCAATTATTCGGTATAGTTTTTGATATCACAGTATGGAGTGTATGACATTGAAAAAACCCAAACATGATATATGCAGAGAAGAATTGCTGCACGTTTTGTTGAACAATTTTTAACATCCTTTGTATTGCTAATTGTATTATATGGCATCCCTTTGTTATTAAATGCATGTAGGACTGGGTGTAAGTGTTGGTTATTTGTATCTGTTATTTCAAGAAAAGTAAAGTACTTATTAAGGTGTCAGTAACAGTGGTGTTTACAGAAAACTAGTATTAAAAATAGTAATAGTGATAAGTAAGATGCATCTTAAGAGACATCTGTAGTTCTTAATATGACATTTTTCATGATGTTAACTAGTATTTAAATTCAGCTAAAGATGCATGGAGAGATTGTAGTCATTACTTTTTAATTTGTAAGAGGAGGTATTCTAAGGTACTTTGAAATAATAAATAGTAATTATGTTTTACAATGAATTAATTTATGTAAAACTTAAATTAACTTCCATAAATGGCCATTAATTCTAATAGTAATTTTTTTAGCATCATGGAATTTACCTGAAATTTATGGGCTTAGGTGGTGTCCTGAACAGACCAAGATGTTTCGGGTGAATTAAGTTGCTTTCTTGATTTTATTCTGAGTGACAGTTAAACAGGGGAACTTCTTTCTGTTGCACCTTAACAAATGAGAGTGTGATATTCATAGTAATGAATGTACTATCCATAGTAATGAATGTAGTTCTGAGGAGGCACTTTTTAATTTGACAATTTGAATAAAGTAATATATTTTGTAGTTACTGGCTTGTTTGCAGTGACATTCATTAAAAAAATAGGGATTGACGCCTCCTGAAGGATGCAGTTTACTCTCTGACAAAGTCCACATCAGATAAATTCTGTTGATCTTTCCTTCCCATTTAAAAGAGATACCATGGAGTTYGTAACCAAATTGTATAACCAAGTAGATGAGGAAGTCCATGGACTGTTGCTGTTGTCCAGTAAATGCCTTTGGCAGCTGGGGAGTCTTGGAGAAACATGAAAATCAGAGGAAGCTTATGACCAGGTCATCATTACTTTTAAGGAATTTATTAAACAAACTACAGTTTTAAATATCCTTTTTCTCTGTTTAAATAGCTGAATTTATCTGACGTTACGTATAGTGCTACTCAGAGACAATTATGTGTGCAGTGCTATGAATACGAATAGGAGCAATTTATGAGCAAATTATTGTCATCAGGACAATGTGTCAAGCTGGCCCAATTCAGTTGTAATATAAGGAGATAGAACTTCTTAAGAGAGAAATATATGAGGTAATATATAACTTATTTAACAAACTGTCTCATTTCTATACCCTATGTCTGTGAATAGTCTGTGTTAGATTTGCTGAATAGGGAGACAGATTTTTTTTTTGCATTTTTATGCAGATAAAACTGTAGTTTGTAAATGAGCAAGAGAAATATCTTGACTCTTTAGATCAAGGAGGACTTTCATTGGAGGAAGTGAGAAAGCTGCAAGGAGATTTCCAGGTTTTGATTGACAAGGCAAAATGATGATCTCTTTCCTTCTACACCCACCCAAATCCAAACTAAAAAACTCAGCACAACAGAACACCATTTTAAAAACTAGATGCACAAAAATATGGTTTGGATTTTTTTTCTCTTTCTCCCCTAACACCCATATTAGAAGAAAGGAGTGCAACGAGTGTCAGACAATTGCTCATTAAATATGGAAGAAAAATATCAAGTCTTTAACATATACCTGATTAATACCTGAGTAACATAAACATTCTGACAGAGAGGAGGAAGGCTGAGCTGAAAAAATCTGTCAATTCGTATRAGTGACTGTGTGGTATTTAATTGTCCTTTTTTTTTCCTTTGTAATAAGTTTAATTGCATTTTTTGTAGTGAAAACCATTATTTTACTTCATTCTCATGTAAAATAGTTGCTATGATGTTCATGTTATACTCTGTAAAGCCTTTGATTTTTTTTCAATCATTAGCATTACTTTTCCTGTGTAACTATGCCTTTCATAATAAAATAACTTCCTTAGCTCCTTGTAGATGAAGCCGATGTAAAATCTCATCCACACAGATCAAATTCTAGACCACAAATGTCTTGGACTTTTCAAGTTTTTCATGATAGCTTGGCAAGTCAGAAATTTTCTGTAGAAGGTAGCAGAGATCTGAGTGTTACAATAATCACTCTTAGGAAAGAGATTAACAATATTACTTATTTACTTGCCTATGTAAGCCTAATTTGGTCTCAGGGCTATTACCCTCCTTCTCAGAGTTGTTTTATGTCATAGCTTATTGCAGTATGTGTTCCCTGATGTGTTGTTTATCACCTTTGGCGCCTGAGCTGAAGTGGTAATTTTGTAGTACTTTGTATTAATGGCTTGTGAGGTAATAGAACCTCTGGTCGTGAGCCTAATCCTGTCTGCCTGCTTGGCACTGCAACGCCTCTGAACCTCGGGAGCCATCTGGTGGGAACTAATAACAATAACACCTATATTATCCCACATCTTCCACTTCTCTAGGCTAATTACAGTGGCATTTGGGAATTTTGAAAAATTTGAATACTCTTGGGATGTTGAAACCAGCATGGTCCTATTGCTAGGAGATTAATGTGGTTCAGGTCTTGTTTAGAGGTGGGGGTTTCGTTTTATCTTTTGTTTTTTGGTTTTAATTGCCCCTTTTTTTTTTTCTTTTTACTCTATTTCAATTAATAAACTGTTCTTATCTCAACCCATGGGTTTTGTAATTCTCTTTTACATCCCCCTGGAGAGCGGGAAGCGCTCTGAAGAACATGGGAGTTAGTTGCCATCTCGATTTAAACCACAACACAAGTTTAGACAGACTGGTAAACCTGGATAGTTTTTCATATAGAAATACCTGGATAAAGATGTAAGGGCTCCCAGACAGGTAAATACTGAAAGTCTAGACTCCAGGTTAGGTCTCTCCAGACCTCCTCCTTTGCCCTGCTGGCTTCACTGCTTTTGGTAGAACCTGGGATAATGGTTGGCTTTTTGGGCTGTGAGTGCACCTTGCTGGCTCATCTTCACCAGCACTCCAAGTTCTTCCCTTCAAGGCTGCTCTCAATCCTCTCATACCCGTGTTGATACAGGGAGTTGCTGCAGCCCAGGTGCAGCACCTCACATTTGGTATTGTTGAACTTCATGAGGTTCCCACGAGGCCACTTCTAAGCTTTTCGAGGTCCTGGATGGCATCTCATCCCTTGCACATGTCAACTGTAACACTCAGCTTGATGTCATCTGCAAATTTTCTGCGGGTACACTGGTTGCTACGATGTCATTGATTGAGACAGTCCTTGTCTCAATATGGACCCCTGAGGGACACCACTTCTCACTGATCTCCAGTCAGCTCTTGACCAATACTTCTGGATCCAGCTGTCCAGCCAATTCCTTATCCACCAAACAGTCCACACATCAAATCCATCTCTTTACAATTAAAAGAAAAGGATTTTGTCAGGGACCGTGTCAAAGGCCTTACAGAAGTCTCGACAAATGATAGCCACAGCCCTTCCCTTTTCCACTTACGCAGTCACTCCACCATAGAAATCCACTAGGTTGGTCAGGTGGGACTTGCCCTTGGTGAAGCTGTGCTGGTTGTCCCAAATCAGCTCCCTGTTCTCCATGTGCCTTAGCACAGCTCCTAGGAGGACCTGTTCCAGGATCTTCCCAGGCACAGAGGTGAGGCTGACAGGCCAGTAGTTCCCATGGTCATCTTCTCTACCCGTTTTAAAGATGGGTACAATGTTTCCCCTTTTCCAGTCACTTGGGACTTCACCTGACTGGCATGAATTTTCAAGTGTCATGGAGAGTAGCTTGTCAACTGCATCAGCCAGTTCCCTCCGGAGTCTGGCATTTATCTCATCAGGTTCCGTGGACTTCTGGACATTCAGGTTCCTTAGGTGGTCAAAAGCCCAATCTTTTACAGTGGAAGGGGCTTTGCTCCCCTAATCCCTGCCTTGAGAGATGTGGGAAGAGAGATTTGTCAGTGGGGACTGAGGCAGCACAACTGGATCTCAGCCTTCTCCTAGTTTGTTATTATCAGTTTCCCAGCTGTGTTTCTTTCTTTGACCTCTCTTTTTTGGCTGATGTACCTATAGAAACTTTTCTTACTGTGCTTTCCCTTGCCAGGTTCAGCTCCAGCCAAGCCTTGGCCTTTCTGACCCCATCCCTACACAACTAGGCAGCATTCCTATTGCTGTATTTTAATAAAATCTGGGACAATAGTAGAATACTTTATCGTGGAACTTTTGGACCACTAGTCCAAATAGTCCACCAGGTAAGCAGATAAAGAGGTCCAAATGTATTAGGTAAACAGATAAAGAGGTCCAAATATACTAGGTTGGGAAATAAAGAGGTCCAGATGTACTGGGTAAATAGATAAAAACTTAATGACTAGCTTATTCCATTTTGAAAGGCAATAAAACTAAACTGACAAAAGTTTCAATCAATTTTCTTGTCATACAGGGATCAGTTATATGTAGCCATAGAGCATTTATTAATATTATATTATTAATACAATATACATTGCATAATATATATTATTAATATATAATATTAATAATATTTTCGGCATTTATTAAGTTGCACAAAGTACTGTAATACCTACATCATTATCATCTGATATACATGGAGTTGAAAAACAAAGGAAAATACCTAATACCTTGTCAAGTTCTATGTATTTCACCTTGCATGTTTTTTACCACTCATCTATTTGAAGGCAAAATTAACACAAACCAAAAGTCTGCAAAAATAAAAAAGCTTCCTCAGAATGACACAATCTAATAAAGATGTTCCTCCCTGTAATATAAAGCATATTTGGGATTTTTCTTTTGCTTTCAATAAAATATTCAAATATTCCATAAGGAGTTTACTTGAAAAGAAAAAAGAGACTGAAACTTTGAACTGTGGTGTGAATTTTTCACAGCAAAGCAGATGTGGAATTATCTGGAAAAGCAGGATCAGCACAGCTTGAAGGAAATCTCCATCCCACTAGCTGCCTAGGAAGACACATGAGAGGTAAGAGAGGTGTCCATCATTGCGTCCCCTGGGAGGAAGTGCAAGATTGAAAGAAACATCATCTCTGCTCTTGTGATAGGTAGGTGACAGAGGTTTTTCTCCTAGTCTGGATAGATTTTGAATGTGTTCCCATTCAGTATCACAATTTCTTAAATAACAAGAAAGAAAAGACTGTCTGTTGCTCAAAGCAAGAGCACTAAGATGCTTGCCTGGGAAGTTACGAGAGAGTTTTAACAGTGCTTTGTTTTGTTCAACTTGTCTTGCAATCAATGTTCAGTCTTCCACCACAAACAAGTGTCCCGGTCTCCAAGACTCTGAGCTTTTCCAGAGTTGCGACAAAAACTTTAAAGAATTTAGGGATTTTAGAGGAGCTGAGGTTTTAGTTAGAAATAAGCTTTATTGGAGTTAATCAAAATAAATGCGTAGGCCTTGATGAGGTTAAGAGTTAGTAGTTAACTAATAATTGATTGCTTGTCAACGTAATGTTTGGTTTGCTGGGTTTATAATGAAGAATATAGAAACTGATACATAGCTTTTAGGAACATAAGACARTTGTAGGCCTCCTCTGTTCTGAAACCAATTGAAGACGGGAATGGGAGTTCTACCAAAGGTTCATTTGTCGTATTTGCATTGCAAAGGTAGAAAGGTCAGAACGAGGAAGACTTCATTTACTTCCTCATTTTGGGACCCCTCCCCATGAAAGGGACCACTGACCCATTTCAAGGAACAAACTACACATGCTTAATAGCTTTTGAACTAATTACCGTAGGAAGCAGGGAATGGGATGTACCGGAGTTATGAAAATGCGTTTGTATTTTGGATATTCAATACTTGTATAGATAAAAGGACTCTGTAATCGCCTGTAAATTGCAGTGTGTATTTGGGAGCTATCCCAGATGCTGCCTGGAATCGCAATAAACATACACTTTCTAACTTTAAACTATTAGACCATCTTTGTCCGTCACAGTTGGATATCGGTACTAGATCGATATCCATATTTTTAATAAATCAGAGTCTTTTGTCTTTTCCACTGCAGCAACTGTACCAGCTATTCCTTGCCGACAGGAAGGGCAAAATGGAGGGGCATTGCTGTAGTTCAATGACTGTAGTGCCTCAGTTTTTCCTTATGGCTGTAGTTTTTAGGAGAAGCTCAGTGCTAACTCTGGGAAATCATCCCCATTGAAATCAGCATGTGAATCCACAGCATAGCATCTTTCATGGAAAAAAAGTGGAATAGAGATCATGTCATTTGTTTAAGTGGAACTCTGAGTGCTTTTTTGTATGACATAAAAAAAATACAGCAATATTCTCATGTATGTGTGCTGCACTGATCTTACTGTTCCTGCTGGGTAGCAGTCTATTTTTACTTGAATTATCTTAGATATAAATATGAGGGCATAAAAGCTCTCTGACTAAAGATCTCACAGATGATTTCTGCAGACTCACAGTGTAGCTCTAAAATAGAAAGCAGCATGTGACTCTTCACTCTGGCTTCCCAGGCTCCCGCTAGCAGCAAACAGCAATTGCAGATAAAAATAGAAGGTTGTAAGCAACCAGGATCTTTAGTTAAATATAGAAGTCACTCTCCATGACAGTAAGGAGTCCAGGACAACAATGAAGTCTCTCCGATTCATTAGCGCTGAAGCATTCGTGTCAAATGCAGAGTTTGCCAGGAAGAGTCTCGGAGCTGTTGCTCATGATCTGTTTCCACTTCTTTTTAAAGCTAGCTATTTACTGGAGCAAGGGGAAGTGATTCACGACTTGGTAGAGAACTGGCCACTTTTTGATTTTAACATAGGAAAACTTTTGGGAGCTACTCTGGACTACAAGGAAGACCTGAGCCATAGAACATGCTCAGTGTGCTTGGAAAGCTGTCTGACAGGGCTGAGAGACTATGTGCTGAATCAGTCTTCTCCCTACATGAAAAAGTTGAAAGTGGTCGACCTGACGGGTATAAAAGATGTTGAAGTTCAATTTTGTAAGTGCAAGAAGACAATGGGCAGGTGGGCCAGGACACAGCTGCTCTCTAAGCTTTGTTCAGACCTCCTGGTTTACCTGCAACAAGCACGGTGCAATCCAGGTACCTTTGAAGTCAGTATCAGTGTACTAATTGACTTGTTTGTTACAGAGCGGAACTATGAGCTGGTCGTGCAGGCCCTGTTGAAGAAATGCAGTTGTCCACTGAAAATCTGCTGTGTGGCATTCAGATCTGACAACCTGACCATGCAGAAATTCTTCTATATCATAAAGCTCACTGATCCCTCCTTGTTGCGCAAACTGGAAATAGTTCATAATGTTCACTTGGAAATGGAACACTTGGAAATGCTCTTCAACTGTATCCACTTCCCTCTATTGATGTCCTTGACCTTGCCAGCACGAACATTTAATGTGCGGAGGTTCACAGCTACGGATGAACAGACACTTACTAACATTGGCGAGAAGATGGGTGAAATGACACAGCTTACGGAGCTGAGTATGTCATTTTCTATACTTACTGGAAGAATACAGAAACTTCTGAGGTAATCTGGTCATCCTGCTTTCAGTCACACTGTAAAAAAGAGCACTTTGTGCCACCATCAAGCTGGGGATCTCTAAGAGTAAGGGAAGTGAGTGTATCTTGGGATGTATGTGGGAAGGGGCAGCAGGAAGCTAGGAAAGATTATGTGCTGGGGAGAATCAGCAGCCAAAGTATACCTAATACACTTTGAAAAACTATTTTGATTACTCTTCCAGAGTCCATCTGGCGAGAATATACTTTTAGCTACCACAGAAGAGACTGGTATATCCAGATATTTTTTATTTGAACTTATGTATTAATCAGCTTCTATCAGCCTTTGGTGCAAGTCCTGAGCTGTATTCCAAGTATTTTTTAGAGTATCTAGTGAATGTTTGTCCTCTAAACAACAGTCAGTAAATATGCTTTTCCACAGATACTGTATTTTAAGGAGGGCAGGGGAATAGTTGATTTTCATTTGAGACTTTGATTTGAATTATTTGTTCTGTCTTGATGTCAAGACAAGAGCTTTTTGTATTGCAAATTAAGCTGATATGTGAATATTCATTATGCATTCCAGTGGAAAATTTGCAAAAAGCTAGCAAACTACCAGTGAGCAGTACTTATATTGGAACAGGTAATAGGTTAATTGTAAGCTTTTCAGAGCATCTAAAAAAAAGGCAGATAAAAGTTTCATCCAGACAAATGACCTTGGTCTAAAATTCTTCCCATACAAGAAACTTTATTTAAAATTTGTGACTAGTATACTTCATATATTGACTGGTACAATTGAAATGAATTACAAGTTTCTAAGCTTGATGCAGCCAAGCCCTGTGGCAGAAGTCTCACTAAGGTGTAGGAAGTATGAAAGTGATCTCTTGCTTTTCATTTGTCAGAACTATTTTTAACATAAATATCTGAGTAAAATCTCAGTTACACTTCTTCCATCCTTCTTCATCAAAATGTCTCTTTGCAACTCCAGAACACTACAATGTGTAAACCTCTTGGGCATTAAAAAATGTAGCAGAAAAAAACCAGCTAGAAACAAAAGCAGATATCCTATCAGAATACTTATTTCATATTGGAATTAATCCTTCCTTAATGGAAATTATCTAAATCTCTGAAATAATTGCAGCTTTCTACAAGAAGCATCTACCAATGCTCTTATAGTAGTAGTGATCTGCTGTTAAAGTCAGCAAGTGACTATATATATATACAATATATATTTACAATATATAACTGGTTAAAAAATAGATACACAGAATGGTAGTAAATTAATTCCCATTAAAATAGCACAGTGGACTCATGCACAGAAAGAGATAATTAATGGAACTAATTTCAGGAAGAAAATATACTTGCTATTGTTGTCACATGCTTCTGTTTTCAAGAGAGATTTGAAAAAATGATGTGGTAGATGGATGCATTCATAATGTGGCTAGATGCATGAAATTTTGTAAATGTAGCTTTTCAACATTTTGTACCATAAAGCATTTTTCTCTTTAATTTTGCAGCCCACTAAAAACTCCACTGAAGATGCTGGATGTTTCTAACTGCTCCTTGAACCATGCTGATATGGCCTTTTTAGCCAATAGCTTCCATGCCAATCACTTGGAAGCCCTGGACCTGAGTGGTCACAATATACCTGAGCTTTACCCATCAACATTCTTTAAGCTCCTCAGCCATTGCTCTTCAGTGCTCAGGAGTCTTACCCTGGAGGACTGTAATATCCAAGACACTCATGTCAACATGTTGATTTTAGGTTTAAGCCCTTGTCAGAAACTACAGGAGTTTAAGTTTATTGGAAACCCACTGTCATCCCAAGCGCTTAAACACCTTTTCACATTTCTCTGTGAATTGCCAATGCTGAAAAATGTGGAGTTCCCAGTTCCAAGAGATTGCTACCCTTTTGGCATCACCTATCCCATTGATGATGCCAGTGTTTGCAGATTTGATCACCAAAAATATGAAAGGGTAGCAGAGGAGCTTAATCTCATTTTACTCCAAGCAAATAGAGGAGATGTGAAGGCTTCAACACCACTCTTTGGGAGTTATGATGCAGCTGTTCAGGAAACAAACAATGAACTGGGAGCTTACTTGATCAAGTCCTTCAAAGAGACTTTAGAGAAGTTCACTTCTTCAATTAACAAAATGAGTTAAATTTGTAAAATTGTGAAGTAGTGATGAGACGATCTGCCAAATCAGAACTTAAATTAGTCTTTTCTAGATCTGCACCTTCAATCATCAGTTGTGAATTTCCTTTAATTTTTCAGCTGAATTTACTATTATTTGAATAGCCTCTAATCACCCAAGGTACTGTAACTTATGCTATATCTCTTGCATACACTTTACACAAGCACTGCTTGCTCACAAAAGAGGAGAGGACACTTAATAGTGCATTATTTTATACAAATGCACTTTTTCTCAGTAAATCAAATAGGTGTTTAAGCTTGGCTGATTTCTTATACAGGTTCCCTTAGATTTGTCAGGTGGTCTGGTAGCCCTGCAGAAAAAACAGGGAAGTCCTTTCCCAAGTCCAGCAGCATGGTCGAAAGATTGTGCACATATCCTCATGTGTGGCTCCCTACACTGATTTTTTTTTTTTCTGCTCATAACCTGAATTTACCAATCTGTGTTTTATGTATTGTATTCCAAATAATGGAGAATATGTAACAGCCTCCATATCCCTGTGCCTCTTTCTTCTGCAGAGGCAAGTGCAATAAACAGAATTTGTCTTTATACACTTGTGGCAGATAGGGACAGGTGGTCGGAAGAATTTCGGAATGGCACGGGAAAGATAAGAAATAGGGACCCCTCACCCTCTTCCCCAAAGATAAGAACACACATCCTCTTCCCCAGAAAAACAGGAACCCACATCCTCCTCTGTAGAGATAAGATCCACTCTTACCATGTAGTTAAGCACGTMRTCTCTCTAACATAAGAATACTAACACCTMCTYCAATACTACTAACTCCAAAAATATAAGTATGACCTCATCCGACGTAGAGAAGCCCCTGATCTATAAAAACCCCTTGAGTTAACACAATAAATGTCTTTTCACTGTCCACCACATTGGTGTCTGCTGTGTCTGACCCGAGTGATCCCAGGGATTTGGGACACCGTGCTATGCTTTGATACCAGGTCACTGTTGCTTTCCATGACAAAGGAAAGCGACATTTGACCTTAAGGATATTTGACCTTAAGGATATTTTGAAAGTAGGTATGAAATCAGGTCAAGAAGAAGATCCCATGGCATTGCCATTCCTGTCTTTTTAGCCACTGCACTAATGAATGCAACCCCAAATAGCCCCTGTCTCCTCAAAGAGGAGATTACACTGCTTCTTCTTTGAATACGGGTTTCAACTTGATGCTTACAATTCCTAAAGAACTTGACCTACTTTTTAAAGACCAAGGTGCTGAAAATTAAGTATATGGCTCATATCCCTGAGTCAAATAAGCTTATCCCTTTTAAACTTCTTGCTGACAGAGGAACCTTTCATCCTTCTGACTGGGAAGTATCTCAGAAAATTTTTTAATTTGGGGAATTTAAATTAAATTGCTAAGGAGATAACAACAATGGTATTGCTTATGTAATTGCTTAACCAGGAATCTTAGAGAGATATATGTGCTGAATGTTCCATCTTCAGAGTCTGACTTCCCATGAGATGAGGAACCTTTCCTGTTGCCGTGTATTTCTTCAGACTGTTGACTCTGACTGATTTAAACTGGAAGCAATGTTTCCAAAAGGACCTTGTGAACCTTCTTGAATCCCACAGAGCAGATTTAGGAAAAAAAGGAAGAGTTGCAGTGCTACAAATTCCTGAAACTTAGATCTCTTCTCATAAATGATGCCTTCACTACTTCCTGTCATGGCAGCTGGCCCCCAGCCGGGTAATAATTAGCATTGACTCCATGATTCACAGAAGGCTGATCAATCTCTTTATTATATATTATCATTAAGAAACCCATTGCTTTTATAGATAGTTATGATACATCTGGACCTAATTGGTCTTCCAATCCAAACACCATCACCATTGGCTAATTAAGAAAGCACCCTTTGGAAAACAAATCTCCATAACACATTCCACATGTTCACAACAACATGTGCAGCAAGTGAATATAAGAATTGTTTCTCATTCTTTTCTCTGATCTTCTCACAGACTTTTCCCCAGGACAATGCCTGAGAAGGTTGTTTCTCTCTGTGGTCAGAGAGCTGCTGCTATGACTTCCCACCATAAAAAGGCTGAACATGCACTCCCATATCAGTCTTACTAAATCTTGTGCAATAATAGTCATGGCACTAATGTTTTAATTTCTCTCACTTTCTGTGTTGCTACAGCTGCACAGCTTACAGAATTCATTAGTAATTATTCTGAAATAAAATATATATAGGCTTAATTTACACAGTCTTTAAGCTCTCATTTTATGCAGTAACTTGTAAAATGAAATTAAAAAGTAGAGATGACATTTATAGCTGATTTGTAAAATGGGGGAGATTTCTGATGAAATCCACTTTGAATAATTGAAGGCTTGCACCTGTTAGGAAGGTGGATTTTAAATGAAATCCTCAGTGGTGAATTGTTCTGTACACCTGGGCTCCAGTGCTGCGCAGATTGATACAGCCTTTTAGCAGGTAGAGCAATTCAGTGGCATAAGAAAGAGGGCATCTGTGAAAAGAAATTAAATATGATTGAAGTGACAAATTGGACTTTATAAATTGGACCACCTCCGCCCATGCAGAGGAGAGCAACAGGAATGCAGCAGTGCCTCAGCCATCGGTGGGAATTCTGCCCTTCTAAATGGCAGGATGGGGCTGCTTGAAACGAATCCTCACAGGCTTGGAATGTGTTGCATATGCTATTATTAGGTACTTAATTCAACACAGCTTCAGGAGTTGCTATAATAAAGACCCATATATCCTATAACTGAGCAAATCCTGATTTTTCTGGGTATGAGTGAGGGCAGAATATCAAACTGAGTAATGTATTCATTCTCTGTAAGAAACACAAACATAATCCCCCAGACAGGGCTGGGGCAGCTCTGGGGGATCTCACCACAGCAGTGTGGGTGCTGATTTCTGTGCGCTGTAGGAAAGTCTTGCCAAGAACATGTAGAAACGTTTACACTATTCTTGATCCAGGTATCTGTGCCCACACTCCCATCCCTTTCAACCCTCAAAATTTAATAGCCTTACAATCACAAAATCATGGAATCATCAAGTTTGAAGAGACTCTTAAGATCAAGTCCAACCATGCTAAGGTATAGTTGAGATCACCTTCATCTGGACTGAAAAAGTGAATCCTTTGTCACTGAGGGAGGGGAAATGATGCCTTTCATCTGCTTCTGAGTTTATCTCCACACCTGTCTCTTGCTAGATATCTTTAAATAAGAGTTACTTTTCAAAATATATCCAGTTTACTTGAATTAAGTTTTCAAGTACCTGATTCAAAAATTTTGCTTGACACTTTTGATGCATGTTCATATATGTGTTAAAAATCTATGAGGAAATTTCCGTGGATAAATAAGGGCTAATTTAGTTGCAGTCACTCATTTAAATTATAGTCCCTAAAACAACATAAAGGGACTTATTGTCACAGTAATCTGCTGGGAATGTAGAGTTGACAGTGATATATTTATTGCCTCTGTTTAGGCCTTTGTGTCAAACCTCATGCATTGATTAGTTTTTAGATTGAATTTTTTGGCTTTATTTACCAGTTCTTCTAAGAGCTCTACTTGTACTATGCCACTCCTTTTGAACAGAAATATGAAGTAAAACCTGGAAGACTCAAAAAGCTGTGATAGCAGATGGAGACTTATCAATATCCCTTTGCCTTTTTTCATTTGAACTCTGGCAGCAACCATCTAAATTGAGGCTAATTAAACACATTATTTCCTCATAATTATATGATAAAGATTTCTAGTGCCAGAGACTGCAGCTTTGTATGGTAATTTCTTGGTTAGGAGTGTAATTTATTCTCAAGGCTAATTGATGGTGAACAGATTATTAAAGCTGGATGGCAGGACACTTTCTGCATTCTCTCTCATTTTGATTAAGATCAGAGYAATTCCAAGTAGGAGGAGGTGGTGCTGTGAAAGGGTGGTGAACACCATAGCCCTTTTTTTACACCACTGATTGATAACTCTGATGAAATTCCAGCTGTGCCATAAACATTTTAGAGTGTGTCATAAAGACCTTCTGTGTGAAGAAGGAGGCACGTGCTACACCTCCATTAAGGTTGTAATTTCAAAAGCAGTCATCAGAAATTAACTTTAATAATAAGTTTTAAGTGTTTCAAAAGTAAAACTAATGGAAGTTACCATTTATATTCTTTAAGAAACTCTTTTAATATTTTCTGTGACTTGCCTTTATTTTATGACAAGATATCTGAAAGGTTGATTTGTATGAGTCACAGCCATAATTATTACACTGAATAAAAAAAAGTCAATGGATTTTCAGAGCTATTTTGTTAAAAACCCCCTGAAGAATACTTTGGAAAATCTTTATATTTCACTTTATAAAATGTTCCTCACCAGGTCAGTCACTCTTTCAATCTATATTTTAAAACAAATTTTAAAATAACTGTCAAATAAATGAATCTTTGCTGAGTATTCAGCAAATGTATGCATCAAGCTGCAAATCCACATGTGTGATTATAGAGGTGAAGAGTGGAGATTTGTAATAACCACATTAATTGAGCACATTTACCTGAGTATGAAACACAAACACATCCATTGTTGTTAAAAAGTTATTAATGGGATTTCTGGCTGGCTGTACAAATGTGCTTGCATTATTCAAGCCCTAAAGTGCCAGCCCTCTTTTTGCTACCTCTGCATAGTGTAGGATTCCAGGTGTTTGATGGATGAAAGAGCTCTGATAAAGAAACTTGGTATTATTTATGCTGTCTTCACCTCTTGAGAGCTTAARCTTGGATTTTCAAAAGAACCTGAGTTGTTTTTTCTTCCACTGAAAGCTTAAGGATTTTCTTCTTATTTACACTGAATGACTGCAGACTGTCCCTGAGAAGAAAGGAACATTAATTTATATGTGAATCTTACCTGCATTTTTCAGGCTCCTTTGTTGCTTTCCCGTCATGGAAAGCACAGTGACCTGGTATCAAAGCATAGCACGGTGCCCCAAATCTCCCTGGGGTCACTCGGGTCAGACACACGCAGACACCAGTATGGTGGACGGTGAAAGACGTTTATTGTGTTAACTCAAGGGGTTTTTATAGATCAGGGGCTTCTCTACGTCGGATGAGGTCATACTTATATTTTTGGAGTTAGTAGTGGTGGAGGAGGT
>JACDOX010000223.1:900252-936180 GCA_014549065.1 Cardinalis cardinalis | reverse complement strand
GGTGCCCCGCCGTGATGAGAGTGCTTCTTCCAGCATTAGGGCTGCCGTGGATGTTGACACACGTGGTCCTGCCATGGCTAGGCAGAGCCTTGCCACGAATATAGAGTCCGTTACAATGTTGAGGTGCTCATTCTGRAAGAGTCCGCAYGCCAAGGYYACTGCTGCTGCTTCCAGCTGCTGCACTGACAGTGTGGGGTCACATGCCTTGACGCAGTGCCACTSTTCYCCTGACTGCCACACAGCTGCTGCGGTGGAAGTTGTGGAGGAAGCGTCCGTGAAGACTGTCGGTCCTGGCTGCGGCCGGTCGGGTCCCTTATTTGTGTGGAGTGTTATAGCTACCAGCTGGGTGCTTTTCCATGCCCGGGTTTGTCCCCCCACCCCGTTCACTGGAGGGACTTCTTTAAATTGCCAATGTCTGGGCCAGTGGGCTTGTGGGAGAATTGTGCAGTCTGAACCAGTTTGTGCCCAGAACTGAAGCCCTATGACGTGGGGGTCCTGTCTGCCGTAAAGGCGGCATGTCCCCCACACCTTCAGGGGCTCCTTCCCTATTTTCATGGTCAGGGCCGTCTCGCATTCGCAGCGGGAGGAGGCTGAATCTGGCCCGCGCGCCTCCTCCCTCTCCCATTTCCCGGGGCCCCGGTTGTTCTGAGTGCGTGCGCAAATGCTGTTTGCTCCCAGTCAGTAAGTTTATAATGCGACTGGTTCCCGATTTTGTTTAAAGGTTTGTTCGGTTTCGTGCGAAACCGCGTTAGTTCTATTCTATCTGTTTCCGAGTCGCTGCCGGGCTCGGCGGACTCCCCACTGCGGCTGGAGGAGCTGTGGCTCCCTCGAGAGCCGGAAGATGAATGCCAACAGACTTCCGGTCTCCCCTGCYGTTTTGTTCGGCTCYRRCYCCRCTCCTCCCCTCGGGGGCGGTGCCGCTCCCGCCCCCTGGGCTTGTCCCAGCCCCCGCTGGGAGGGACCTCTCCCTTGTATGGTGGGGACTGTGGGCGCGGCTCCCACACGAGTATCTGCCCCCCGCCGCCCCCCCGCGCGTGCGCGTTTGHMGCTGTCWTTGTCTCCRGGCTTTTCCCGCCGCGAGCTCCCGGGCTCCGCCCCTCCCCCGATATGTCCGCGCCATGTTTGAATACGCGCGGCGGGGAGGGGGCCACCTCACCGCGAATCCGCATGTCCGCAGCGGCCGCCTTCTCGGCGCCGCGGGCATCCTGTAGCAGCCTGCCCCAGCAGGCTCGCGCACGCTGCTCCGCGTCCCGTGTCGGATCGGCGGCCGGCGGGGCGGAGCCGGATCGAGAAACCRYGTTTTTTTCAAGAGGTTCAGCGRGTCCCGCGGGAGGAATGGGGGGTCCCCCGGGGGCTCTGGGTGCTCTGGGCGCTCTTGGTTGGGGCCAGGGGAGGGGTGGGACGCGCCCCCTGCGCCATGTTYGAATCCGTACGGTGGGGGGGGTGTCCCCTCCCCTGTTCTCGATCCCGCAGCAGCGGTTTCCATAAGTTCGCTCCAGGAACCCCGCCCAAGCCGCCCCGCCCGCGCCGGCTGGGTAACCGGGGAAGGGGAAGCGGGCAGGGGAGCCGCGTTTTTTCCGAGAGGTTCCGCGGGGCTGCCCGGGTCCGGCGGGTCCCGCGGGAGGGTTTGGGGGTCCCCTGGGGGTTCTGGAGGTTCAGGGTTTGGGCTGGGGGAGGGACAGGACGCTCCCGGCCTCCGCGCGYCCCCAGCCTCGGTCGGGACGTCTCCTGGGGGGGCCCGATTCTCCGCCCCAACCCCCGGCCCCGGCACGACCATGAAGCATTGTTGCGTGGCTTCCCGCGTCTCCTGCCCCTCCACCATCGCCTTATGTAAGGCATTCTCTACTTTCCCCCATGCTTTTAAGCTTTTTCCACTGCCCGAAGACTTTGTGTCTTCCGCTAAAATGGCAGTGTATTTATCCCAAAGCTCCGAACTAAAAATATGAACTGGACGTTGAATTGCCCCGAGCTCTAAAAGCCTCGTCACTGCGAGGGTAAAATTTTTGAGCTCACATCTAATTCCTTTAGTTATATATAAAGAAGATACGACCTTGGTTAACGCTTCCATGGCGATTCACCGGTCCCGGAGGCGTCCCTCCTCTCACCACAGTCGGTCCCGCCGCTGTGGCCGCTATCTTTGTCCAGGAGAAATCCCGTCACCCGAGGTTTTCCTTTCTTTCCCGGGTTTTCGGCACCATTTGTTGCTTTCCCGTCATGGAAAGCACAGTGACCTGGTATCAAAGCATAGCACGGTGTCCCAAATCCCAGGGATCACTCGGGTCAGACACAGCAGACACCAATGTGGTGGACAGTGARAGACGTTTATTGTGTTMACTCAAGGGGTTTTTATAGATCAGGGGCTTCTCTACGTCGGATGAGGTCATACTTATATTTTTGGAGTTAGTAGTGGTGGAGGAGGTGTTAGCATTCTTATGTTAGAAGACTACGTGCTTAGCTACATGGTAAGGGTGGATCTTATCTCTACAGAGGAGGATGTGGGTTCCTGTTTTTCTGGGGAAGAGGATGTGTGTTCTTATCTTTGGGGAAGAGGGTGAGGGGTCCCTACTTCTTTATCTCTCCGTGCCATTCCGAAATTCTTCCGAACGCCTGTCCCTTTCTGCCACACTCCTTTGCAAAGCCAGTCGAATGCAAGCGACCTTCTTTACCGAAAGAGAATTCCCATTAAAGAAGGCAAGGCTGCTGAAATAAACTCAGTCTATTAATACAGAATCCGATTCTGAGTCTCTAGGTTTGTGATAATAAAATTTTACTTATTTCCTTTTAGGACTAAAGGTCTTACTCGGTCTTACTCTTCTCATTTCCTTATCAATACAGTTAACAGTTAAGCTTATTTTTTGGTTGGGGTTCAAGCACAGAGAGTTCATTTACCAGCATGGTTTTATTGTATTTCCAGAAGCCCTTTATTTGGGGAAGTTGTTAGGAAAGTGCACATTTACTCTTCCCAAGAGCCCCTGCTGGGCAGTGCACTGAATTTATAATGACCTGTGTGGGGCAAAAATTCTGAGTTCACTTATTTTGTTACCTGCTGCAAAGAATCCCAGGCTGGGCCAGGCTGGAAGGGCCCACGGGGGYTGCTCTGGTGGCCCCTCCCCGCTCCCCCAGCGCCATCCCAGAGCACAGGGCACAGCAGGGTGTCCGTGTGGCTCTGCAGTATCCCAGGCAGGAGCCTGCACAGCCTCTGTGCACCATCTGCTCAGGGCTGGGCACTGCCCAGGGCAGGAGTTCTGGGCGTGGGCATGGGCAGCTCCTGGGCTCAGGCCCTGCCCGTGGCTCTGGGGCTGTGGCCAGGCCCGCAGCAGAGCCTGGGCCCTGCTCTGCCCCTCCCTCCATATACTTGCGAAAAACTCTATAAGGCAAAGAACATAGAGAGCAAAAGAATGCTTTTCATTTTGTGCATTGTAAATAAACATTTTTAAAAAGAAAAGTAATTAGTTACAAATTTATTAACACAGACTAAACAGATTTCCATTAGGAATAATGATYTCACTTATGTCATTATTTCTAAAAGGTTTTAGCATGTGTTTCTATAAAGGATATGTTTCTCACTGAAGAATTTAGACCATAAGTTTCTTAAAAGACTTTTGGATCCTTTGGGATGACCATATATGTGTGGGGTATTTACTCTTGTTCAATTTCCAGGAGCCCAAATATTCAGAGAACTGCTATTAACTGTTCATGCTTTAGCTCTATTACAGAACAAGGCCAAGACTAGCAGCAGTGACTTTCTTATTTTATAAATAATTTTGTGAAATAAATCACTCAAGGCTTGAGGGGGTTTTTTTTGTACTGAGTTTTATGCCTTTGGAAACCTTTCACATGCRTGAATGTGAACAAACATGCATTTCATGAATTCCTGAAAATAGGGAGTATATACTCAGAATAAATAGCAGGCAGCTGTGAGCTATAAGTCTATAATAGCAGTGATTTTATAGTAAAGTAAGCAAGGTTTGAGTGTCTTGAACATTACTCAGACCCTCCAAATGGAAGGAACATTCTTTAATTCAACTTAATTTTTATTTGGTGTAACATATGGATCAGAGTAAATGATTCATACTGACAAGATGGAGCCCTGTGATCTTACAACAGCTCCTGTATCATCTTCAGGCCAGTAGCACTGAAAATTTCATTTTTACTTTCTGCTTCATTCTCTCTATTCTGTTCTTCTGTACTGCTCACTACTGTACTGCTCTTCATGGAGTCCTTATTTCTTTTTCAGAATTTTAAGTATTTTGGTCTGAATTTCTGTTCCTATCTTCATGTTTTAAATGTAGAAGAAGTTACATTGGGAGTTACTGAACAGTAAAGTAGATATGCGAATGGTGAAGAAAACAGTCTTTCCAACCTTTTGAGTATGTTACTAAAGACTGATAGTAAAAGGCATAAACCAAGACTGAATAGTGATTCTCATTAGTTGCAATTCAGATAATTACTTGATCTGGTGTTAGTAGTGTCTTGACTATAATTTGCTATATTTTGTGAGGTATTTGCATAAAATTGCTTCATGCTTGCAAAACTAAAATTGCTTCTAACTGTGAGAAGTAGCAGCAATGCTACAACAGCATTGTCATTTCAGCTGAGTGGTCAGAGATGCTTTTTCTCCAGAGCTTTCCCAAATTCCTCTTAAGTTTGTTTTATTTAGCTGTGGCTGCAGCTCTCTTCACTGAGAGAGCAGCAGGCACAACTTTCCCAAAGACTTTTCCTGGGGAAGAGAGTGAGAAGCTCAGAGAAGAAGAGAAAACAATTCTTATCTCTACTTACTGTGCCTGTTGTTTGGCACATGTGGAATGTGTTATGGAGATTGTTAACAAAAGGTGGTGGTTGTTTGGGGTGATTGGTCAATTTAGTGAAAGCTGTGTCGTGGCTGTCTCCAGACAGTTATGGGGTTTTTCTTTAGTATCTCTTCAGTATAAGTATCTCTTTAATGTAGTATAGTATTAGTGTAATATAGCATAGCTTAATAAAGCAATTGTTTAGCCTTCTGAAATTGTGGAGTCAGAGCACATTATTCCCTGGCTGGGGGCACTCTGCATCTATATTCAGCTGGAATTCTAAGATAAGAAAAGATTTTTTAAAAATACAATGTCTTCATACACTGTGCATCTTACTTTATCCTTCTTATGGATATGATCTGGAATGCCCAGCAACGCTTACCAAGCCAAACATCCTTGGCTTCAGGCAGAATTCAGGTTTTCAGGGGAGTCTCAGGGACAATGAATTCATTTTTTATGACTCTGAAGTTTCAACATAATATTCACGTTTGGGATAACATCTGAGCAACACTTACATAATTTTTATCAGATATGTATTGCATGGTCTCTCCCACAAAGCATGAACTCAAATCCACGTTTTTGTCAGTTGGACTCTTAGAAAAAGACAGTTGCCTGTTGAACTATTAGAGTAAAGCCTGTATGCTGACAGCTGTACAGAGAAATTGTGCTCTGCTCTTAAAACTGTTATCAGTTGGACTGATTGGAGATTTTCCAAGAGAACAGTTTTTTCATCTCAAAGTGCTGATTCTTTGAGCACATGTGTTGATTCCAGACAAGCAGAATAGCAAAGTACTGGAATTGTGCTCTTTAGGGACATCTCAGTCAGCTGTCTGGTTGTTCAGCAATGTTAGTGGCTTTGGGAAAAGTCAGGGAACTACTAAGAATTTTCTTTAATTTCAGCTATCAGCCGCCAGTTAATCCCAGGAGCATCTTCTCAATAAAAACAGTTTTCTTTTTCATTGTTTCCAAAACAAAGTAATGTTGAGTTTTGTTTTGGCAGTATACAGAAGATCATCTTAATTAGGAGTGATTTTTTTTTTAAACATACAGGCCAGCAAAAAGGAAGCCTCATGAAATAAAAATGCCTTTTCTTTGGAGCTTTTGTCATCAATCTTTTCGTGTCTAGAGCTTCAATTTTGTATTCCACGTCTTTTGAAAAAGATAAAATAATCTCCCTAATCCTCAAAGCGTAAATGAGGATAGAGCAAATGTGTATAAAAGGGGAGATCAGTTCATAAATGACATTTTTCACATACTCTGATGGTTCAGCTGCAATGAAGTCATTGACAGCAAAAGTAAAATGGCTTCATTTGTATGAGGGAAGAGTCAGACTTCTAAATATATGATCAAGAAAGGCTCAGCATGGCCAGCATGAGCTGGCTCCCTCAGGTGAGGGAGGGGATTCTTAGCCTCTTCTCTGCTCTCTTGAGTCCTCACCTCAAACACTGAAGAGTTTTGGTACCTCAAACACTGTGAACAGTTCTGGTGAACATAAAGAGGACATGGAACTGTTGGAGAGAGTGCAGAGGAGGCCATGGAGGTGCTGAGGGGACTGGAGCAGCTCCCCTGTGAAGCCAGGCTGGGAGAGCTGGGACTGCTCAGCCTGGACAGGAGAAGGTTGTGTGGAGAGCTCACAGCTCCTTGCAGGCTCTGAGGGGCTGCAGGGAACCCAGAGAGGGACAATTCCTCAGGAACTGCAGGGACAGGACCCAGGGAATGGCTCCCAGTGCCAGAGGGCAGGGCTGGATGGGATCTTGGGAATCAGGAATTGTTCCCTGGCAGGGTGGGCAGGCCCTGGCACAGGGTGCCCAGAGCAGCTGGGGCTGCCCCTGGATCCCTGGCAGTGCCCAAGGCCAGGCTGGACACTGGGGCTGGGAGCAGCCTGGGACAGTGTAAGGTGTCCCTGCCCATGGCAGGAGTGGCACTGGTGAGCCTTTATTCTGGAATTCTGTGAGGACCTGACTGAAACACTGCTCTCTTTTTCTTTAATTATGGAGGCACATGTTTGGAGGAGACCTGAATCTTCCCTGCTCTTTCCCCAGGAGGCAATGGAATTCTCTGGGCACACATATGTTGTGGTCAGAGATTTTTGATCTGATGAACACAACAGGCTGGATGCTAGTTTGGGGGAAAAAAAAAACAGCATCAAGGCAGTCTGCTAATAATTAATCACAGCAATGAATTTAAGTATTAGCAGGAACACTATTCAAGAGTGTGCCAGTGAGGCAACTTGAATTACAGAATCCAAATCCTGGAAACTGTGGGAGGACAGCTTCACCCTCTGATTTATTTGAGCCCTTAAACAAAGATAAAGGAAAAAATGACAGTCCAATATCAGAAACAACTTGTACATTAATGTAACTTACATGACAAAGGAGCAAAATTTAGAGCAGTTCAAAACCAGGAACTGGACAAAGCAATTTTTTTCTGCYTTCTGACAGTCTTTTATTAATTGCTGCTCTCTAAACACAGAAAATCTCTCTCTTCCTTCATACCAGTTACAATTAGTTTGCAATGGCACAATTTAAAAACATCTTTGATGACTGCTAAGGGAAAAAAATATAGAAAATTAATAAAGGAATAGGAAAAACAACTTTTAGAAAGAGACACAAAAATAAAGGAGAAAGCAAAGGCTCAGCAAGAAATTACACTATCAGAAAACAGTAGTACTTTGACTACCCTTTTAAAAGCTGTACTTTTTTTCTTTAAAAGTATCTTTAATTCTAAGGTATTTTGCGAACACCTGTATTGCAGTTGGAGAAATTTAAAAAAAAACCCCAACTAACAAAAACAACCAAAGAACAGTCATAGTCTTTGAAATATATTWTTTAATGCCTTGACTGTGGTGTTCCAACTTGAAAGAGTGTTGGTTTGCAGGTCAATTTTAGATACTTGAATTCTGATCCTAGTGAAGTATATCTATTGTTACTGAATTTCAAAATAGTGGCTGCTCAGTAAAATTAAAGTCTTTCTGCAGTACAAGTGTGAAATACACTCCTGATGCCTTTTTCGGGCTTACCTAGAAACTGAGGCCAGACAAAGTTAAAACGATAAAAGCGGATATATTTAATGAAGGGCCTTCAACATTAAGGGCAGATGAAGCCTCCCCAAGGGGCAACACCCAAGATGGATGATGGTCACAAGTTTTTCAGACAGATATAAGTTTGGTCTATTTATATATCAGGGGATATATAATTGTAATCCTCCAATTACAGCTTCAGTTAATGAAGTCATATTCTCACAGTTTGCTCCCCTCCAAGTCACTTTTGTTTATACGTTTTGGACTAAGGCTGTAGGGTGTCCTTGAGTTTCAAGCCTAGAGTGATTGTTTTGTCTGACCAAAATGTGTAGGCAGTAGCTAACACTTTATATGAAGTTTAGAGTTTTGCCCTAATGCACTACAGGATTTGAAAAATGTAAAGGCTAAAACCTTAAGGCATCACTCTACACCAAAAAATGGCCAAAAAAWTTACAAGGCAATTTATATTGGACAGTATTGCGGAAAAGCTGAACAAAGAGAATTGCAGGGATGAATTTATTCTCTCACTCTGCTCTGGTCTGAGAGAGAAATTTGTACATGCAAAAGTGGAACTTCACATTCAGTTACTCTGCAGAGAATAAGAAATGTTAAGATTAAAAGAGAAAATCTTCCTCCTAAGCCAATGCGGATCTGTACAGAGCCTCTATTACATATTCTGTACTTGTCTCAAATACAGAGTTCTTTTAGAAGGAAAGATACAGCTTGGACTTTCAAAATTGAAACAAGTACTCATGTGGGACTTGGGATATGGAGCAGGATCTCACTTGAGACATCAGTGGAAGGTCTGTGTTTGAAAGAGCTCAAACTACACAGACACAGATGTTAATTCTGGAGTGACATCTGCGTGATTGCAAAATCAAGAAAAAACAGTCTTGGCTGAGAAGGTGATTACTTGGTGTTAAAGATTGACTCTTCACTTGTTACATAAAACTGTCACTGCTTTGATGTGGGGTTCTACATTTTCATTGAGAAGCAAATGCTGTGTACAAATGTTTTAATTTTATGAAATTGTTAATATGGGCATTAAAATTCAAGCAGTTGGATACATAAGTAGATTTTTTCATCCAATGAAAAAAATCGTGACATGTGTTTTTAAAGTAAAAGTCTGAATGCTGGGTTTATCAATGATTTAATTAAATACATTAATGAGTGCAATATATTCCCTCTGCCTCTATGTACCATAAATGTGTCCAATTCATGAATTGCACACATTAAAAGCTACACACGAATAGATCTTAAATTTTCTCATCTCAAAGAGAATCTTTTGAGTTATTTGTTTTTGGTGATACTTCTCTGTTAAAATGTATAAATCAAATAATTTCAGGTTAATCTAGGGTTTAGTCTTCAGTACTTGAATGCCTTGAATATCAGAGTTATAGTGCACTGGTGTTAAAAAATTGGAGATATTAAATCAAAAGGAAGGGTTGTTAGCAATGAAATGTATCCCAAATTGCTTAGAGTTACTTAATGATGCTTTTCTTTTATGCTTTTAAAACAAGTCCATAGATTTTAGGCATCCATCCCAAAATGGCCAAGGTAAATGGGAACTTAGATGGATCTTTTCCATGGGTTTAATTTCCTTAGACAAAACCACATTTCCTGTAAACAGTGAGAACAAGAGCAATTTTTTTAGTAGGTCAGTGAAGAAGGAAATGCAAATGCAAATGCATGCAGCTAAACTACATAACACAAATCCTGCTGTTTACTCTCTTGGGCATTACTCTGTGTTTGGTGTAATATTTTTCTAACATTTTATGAAGTTTTCCAATTAAATATTAATACAACTTCTTCAAAGAGAAACAGATTTATAACCCTGAAGTGAAAGAGAGGGGATGGGAGAATTGATAGTGCAGTTGGGCAGGAGAATTCTGCAGGAGCTCTGAACACTCTTCTAATTTATTTGAGAAGCTAAATATATTGTATAAAACAAAATATGGATATGTATTAGATATGCTCYAATTTCATGTGGTGCAAGATCACATGTTGTAAATTAGGATCTTTCCACTCCAGCAACAAACCGTATGCTGTATCACTGCTTTATTTTTAAATACTTCCTCAATATTCTTTTCAAATCCTTACATTTGAATACATTAAACAGGAGGAGAAAACCCAATTAAATTAGAATCACAAGTTAAGGCAACTGAGATATTATTTTGCATTTTAAAATTCAATTTGAACTTGTAATAAATAATTTACTTATGCAGTGTGAAAGGGAAGTGATAACCACTGCTGCCTGTTGGCAAGAGTGGGACTGTGTGTGCCTGATTCATCAGTACAACATGCAGTGCCTCATGTATATGGAACAGACTGCAACCTTTGCCGGCTTTCTTGGGGGAATGAGGAATGTTTAAGATTCTGCATCCTCCTAGACAATGACCAAGGTTACCGGAAGGCATAAAGACGTTCTGAACCTGCGGTCAAATTCAAAAGGAAAAAAATGCACAAAGACCTATAATTTGCAAAGTCCTTTTGTATTCCATTGCAAAGAGATGAAGGGCAGGATTCTGCGATTGTGTCACTCTGGACTTCTTCAATATTTTAGTTTTTCTGCCCACTTAAAAAAGATCAGGCTAGGAAAATATGTCAGGACAACAGAAAGGAATTAATCAGCAGGGCTGATGCTTAAGATGCAGCAGCGTGAAAAATGTGTCATGACTGTAGGTTGGATTAAGGCGATGCACAGGGAAGTCGTGGGAGCTTTTCTAATCAGCTGCACTTCTGACTGTCTGCTAGCATTTCTCCCTGTTTATCCTTGTTACCTATTTATGCCCTGTTCTCCTGTTCCACAGCTCTCCAGTCACACAGGGATGAGCACAGAAGGAAAATTCTGTTCATTCACAGCCACAGATTCCCTGTTATGCCCTCAAGATAACAGGAGAAGGGTGAACATTTGTCTGTTGTGTGTCTTTTCTATCATGATTTGTTTTCATGTATTTCATGTTGACCTGTGTAGGAATGATCAGTAGAAGGTTGTGTTGGCTTTTTGAAATGTAAGTTCCACAGGACAATGGTGGAACTTGAACTGATCTGACATAGGACCAACAAATCTATTTTAATGGGCAATTACCTATGCCTGAATCAGCACATTCCCTCAGCATAAGAGAAGGAAATACTAAAAGTAAAACATTTCATAGATACTTATGATCAGATATGTTCCAACAAATAGTGGCAGTCATCAGATTTGAGTATTTTCTGTTTGCAAAAATTTTAATACTAAGAGTTTTTACTCAGTTTTTATTCAGCACAGGAGGAAAAGAATAGCTGATGGCATTACCTTCTTTCTATCCTGACAAAAGAAGAAACCAAATGAAAAATAGAGTGCAAAACTGGTTGTTGGAATTTCAGGAGAGCATCACTGTATGCTCAGTTTCAGGACAAAGATGAAGGATGTCTTAGGTTGCAAATGCAAGATGTGGCCGGGGATGTGTATTCTATTGCTGTCTGTTAGAGGTGGGGCTGTTATCTGCTGTTAACGGGACAGCTCTTAAAACCAGATGGGGCAGTTTGCTTTATCTCTCCCTTGACCATCCTCCCTCCAGGAGATATCTTCTGTTAATGGGCCATTGAGTGTCCGTGCATGACTGATGAAATTTCATCCCATGGGGAGATGCTCCACCCTGGGGGAGGAGCCAAGCATTCCTACCTGCATACAATATGACGTTTGGAACACCAGAACAGCCTTTTCCCACTGGATTCCCAGAGGAGCAGCTTTTTTCCACTGGATTCCCAGAGGAAGACACCACCACTGGACCTTCAGAGGAAAATTACATCCTTTCTACAAGCTCACTGTTTCAACAGAACTACATCTGTTACTCCAGGAGGACTGCAGCCACCATATAATCAGACTGCTACCAACATCCTGACCAACAGCGTATCAAGTCATATTCTGACTCTGTCAGTGTTGTTATGTATTACTGCATTTTTTTTTCTAATAAAGAACTGTTATTCTTACTCCCATATCTTTGCCTGAGAACGCCTTTCAAATTATTACATTTCAAAATTATAATACTTCAGAGGGAGGGAGTTTACATTTTCCATTTTAAGAGCAGCTCTTGCCTTCCTTAGCAGACCTCTGTCTTTATAAACCAAGACAAAGGGGGACATTATGCACTGAGACCATGCAGAAAGTTGTCATGGAATGAAATGGAATTAATTTAAAGAACAGGCCTAGACTCACACCCACAAGCAGAAAACACCACTATTTCTCCATCCAGTGATTTTTCTGTGGAGTCTTTTAATGCTGTTGGAAAAGCAAAATATTAAAGTCCTATTAAATGCAAGTCCTGGTGAAATAGCCAAGTGTTTGAGACAGTGCTTCCCTGAAAGCAGAACGTCAGGAAGGAGCAGAGCTGGTGATCTGGCAGCCAGTGCAACAAGCAGCAGCTCCTTACGCAGTAGAAAAAACATTCACTCCTCTATTTTTGCTGAAAAATATCAGAGGAGCATCAGCCACACCACATGTTAGGGAGTCATGCCCAGATCCAGTCCCAGACTTGGAATGGAAACAAGATTGCTTCCAGGGATGAGAAGATGGTTCACTTGTTAGTGTCTCTTTAATGTTTTGACCCTTACAGGCAAAGCCTATTATTGTAAAGTTTATTTTTGCTTCTGTAGAAAGGAAGAAAATTGGTTGAGCAGCATTGCTGACAGCAAGACTGTAATTCTAAAAATTAGGTTATAATGAATATGAGTTTCAGAGGAAGAGACCAGAGTAGGTCCCATCTGCTTCCCTCTGGACTGCAGCATGAAAGGGAACAGATAGGCATGAGTTATGCCGGAATGGCTGGGAGAGGCTAGACAGGTCCACAGTCTTATTCTGTGTTATCCTCAGCCACTCTAGGATCCTATCTCTATATCCAGCTTACAGTGCACTGCTGCAGTGGGATTTAGGGGAATGGTGCCTATCACTGAACGAGGAGAGAACAAGGAACATGCTATAAATATAATTCCACAAAGTTCAGCTGCAGCTCAAGTGCCAGTTTGGTTGTTAATTCTGGTTTTCCCTCTTGCTTTGTCCTGGAGTCCTGCACACCTGTACATCCTTAATAGTCAGGGGAAAGCAATACTATGTTTTTCCTGCACAGCTATGCAGAAGGGAATGCGCTAGAATAAGCTTTCAGCCTCCAAAATCAGTGTCACTGTGGTGTTGTGATTTTAGTCTTTGTCAATGTAGAGTCCATCTAATGGGGATTTATCACACCCAGTGCTGGAATGGGTTCAAATTGGAGTACAAAAGTCATGCTTAGGTGTGGTGTGTTGCAAAAAGCCCTGTAATAGTAAGGTTGTGGCATATGATCATATGCCTGAGGTTTGGCCATTTCCAATGCGGGTTGAAGAAGCTGACGCACTGGAACTGCCACTAAACTTTTCTTAAATTTATATTAATTATTTTTTACAGTTGATGTCTGCTAAGTTATTTCAACTTGCAGTATTTAGCCTTTCTTAACAATGATTACTATGAGCTTACAGTATTTGGCCTTTCTTAACAATGATTAGTAGCCTTTTCTTGAAGTGTCAGAGCCTTCCACTGTGCTCACACCTTCTTTTTGAAACCAAGCAGTTCCTTTTCTTCTAATATTGTGTTATAGTCCATAATGTACAAAAGGCAGGTCATGCAATCAATTTTTGTTATTTTGACATATATTTTTTAAAGCATCTCATACATCTCTTGCATCTCTTGTGCTTTTCCTGGCTCTGTACAGCACAAAGTGGTTAAAGTGCAACTTTAAGTCAGATTATTCAGTAATGGCTAGCCTGGCTACAGTACAAAGCTGGATTTTTAACTTGTTCTCTAATGTTTGTACTCCACTTAGTATTTCACTCCATACCTGTCCAAACTAGAAATTTAAACGTTGATACTGTTGATTACAGTATGGGCAAATGCCTTGTTAAGCACTCTAAGGCAAACCTGATGGATTAGAGGAGATTCTAGTCTTCCTGGTTTTTGTCCCACTGTGTTCGCTTTCCTCCTATCTTTATATTAAGACTTTTATTGTAGGACTCTATGTGTGCATTGTAAAAGACCATGCTAGAGTTTGCATGGTAAGAGCTGTAAAAGTGTCAGAAAATCCTCTGTCTTTTTTGTCTTCAAATAAAAAAGACTGTTAAGTCTTTTGACAGGACATATGTATAGACATATTGAAATATATTGATTTCAAAGCTCAGTGAAAGAATTGTTTGAGGTATAATTTATTCTATGAAAAAGGAGGGAAATATCAATGCTTCATGCAATGCTTTTTGGGTTGTTTCACAATTCACATTTTCCCACGTGTCTTAGGAAAAGCAGAACTAGATTTGGAGAGAAAAATAATTTAACACTTTACAAATGTTCTATTATCTATATTTTTATATTTGGATATGCAAGAAGTTGTTTTCTGATAAGCTTTCTATCAGTGTATCAGTGCACCTTGATATTTTGGAAAAAATATAAATGAGACACCATATCCTTGGAACCAATGGGCAGCTTCAATCATTGATCAGAGTTTTTGCTTCTTGTCTTCTCTGTGTTGTGAAGTCACTGTTTTACACTTTGGCTGCCTCAAGGTCCACATATACTTCAGGGCTTCAATGAACTAGCAGCACACTAGTGTAGAAAAATAACCTATTTGGGGTTTTGCCATGAAAAATGGGAAGTCAGTCTTTGAACATTGACTAAAATCTCATTACTTTGGTGGCAAATGAGGCATGAAACATATTGTCAAAAATATAGAGCCCAAAACACAGTGGCATGAAATATTTTATCTTCATGGAGTGTACTACAAAAGGTTTGAACTCTAAATCAGACACTGCACTTAAGCATACTGCATCATCCATCAAGCACTCAGCGTTCATGCAAAATTTGTCCATGATGGCAGCTGTAATGAAGTTCCATAATTTCTCGCAGCCTCAGAAAACTATTATTTCAGCTGGATGAAGGCATAAATCTACCAGCAACACTTCAACTCTGGCCTTGCTCAAGGCTTAGGCTATTGACTTTATGGTGAGAATTTCATAATAATCCTTCATGTCCTACTCACTCCTGTCTGTATGGCAGGTGTGGGATATCAGCCAGTTATTCCCAGACATGGGTAATGGCAAGGGAAGTAAAGTTGCAAAAAAGAAACTGAAAAGATAGCCTTTGCATGGCATTCTGAAGCATTCCTGAAGTATTTGGGCAGGAGTGTGGACCCGCTGGAGAGCAGAAAGGCTCTGCAGAGGGATCTGAACAGGCTAGATCCATGGGATGATGTCAGTTGTGTGAGGGACAACAGGGACAAAAGCCAGGTCCTGCCCTGGGGTCGCAACAGCTCCGTGCGTGCTCCAGGCTGGGGCAGAGGGGCTGAAAAGCTGCTGGTGGGAAAGGCGTGGGGGTGTTGGTGACAGAGGCTGGACATGAGGGGCCAGCATGTGGCCAGACGGCAAGAAGGTCAATGGCACCTGGCTTGTCCCAGCCATTGGTGTGGCCCAAAGGACCAGGGCTCCCTGTGCTGGCTCTGCTGAGGGACCTTGGGCCTCCAGTTCTGGGACTCCTGGCCAGAGAGACCTTGAGGGGCTGGAGTGTGTCCAGGGAAGGGAACAGAAGGGAACAGGGAAGGGGCTGGAGCCCCAGGAGGGGCTGAGGGAACTGGGCAGGGGCTCAGTCTGGAGCAAAGGAGGCTCAGGGGGCCCTTGTGGCTCTGCACAGCTCCTGCCAGGAGGGGACAGCCGGGGGGTCGGGCTGTGCTCCAGGGAACAGGGACAGGAGCAGAGGGAACGGCCTCAGGCTGGGCCAGGGCAGGCTCAGCAGGAATTTCCCCATGGAAAGGGGGCTCAGGCCTTGGCCGGGGCTGCCCAGGGAGATTTGGAGTCCCCATCCCTGGAGGTTCCCAGGAAGGGTTGGAGGTGGCACTGGGCGCTCTGGGCTGGGGACAGGGTGGGCATCGGGCACAGCTGGGACTCCATGGGCTGGGAGGGCTTTTTCCAATGTCAGTGATTCTGGGTTTTACTCCTGTTTTCCCTTTGATCTGCACAGAAGAGCAGAATTCTGTCAGTAGGTGGCTGAACGAACTTAACAGGATAACTCTTCTTGTTCTATAAAATATTTAAGAATTGTGGCTCTGGGAAAGAAGTATTTGTAGTCAGACAGTGAAATGGCCAAGGATCAATATAAACAATGTGTCCTAGGGTGACGTTGTGACGCTTGTATCCCCATTCATGTGTTCTGTTAATGTTGGATATTATGTTCTGTACCTTTAAGACTGGCTCTGAGGAGTGAAAGTTTTGTTTTGGTTTTCTTATCAGCCTGGCTGGAACACCGAGACAGCAGCTTTTTATTCTGCTTTTCGCTCGCTAGCTTGCTCTTGCTTGCTTTGCTTCTGCTTGCTTCTGCTTCAGCTCCTAGCTAGCTTAGCTAAACAGTCCAAATTTCTTCCTGGACTGTTTCTCCTTTCCTTTTTTTCTGACCATCCCGAACCTGCTCCGGACTGGGACCTGGGAACACCTGGAGTTTGCACCTTGTGGCTGCAGCAGCTGCCCAGCGCCGGAGGGACTGAGAACAGAGCGACCACCCCCGAGAGAGACTTTCTGAATTTGTCATCTATTTCAGAGTGGTGTCATCCGGTATTGTTCATTTTGTGTGCTGGGGGGTGCTGTGCCTGTCAAATAAACAGGTTCTTTCCACTTCTCTCCGAGGAATTCTTCCCGAACCGGTTGAGGGGGGGAGGGGCCGTGTGGGTTTGTTTTCTGGAGAGGCCCTCCTTTGGGAATTCTCTGCCAAATTTGCCCAAAACCAGCACACAATGGTAAAAGATTCATTATGTAAGGACTTTGAAGAAGATTGCTTTATCCAAAGCACCCTCATCTCTGTAGGTGAGCAGTCAGATTTACCTCAGCTATAAGCATGTAATGCTCAGCAGCTCACAAAAAATCACACCATCTCACAAGCATAGTGTTGATCTTTTTTTCAGTGCTGAAATTATGTTGAAATTCATGTTGTGCTGGGACATGGGAATCAGATATCAGTGTAAAATATACGTGCTCTGGAGAGGAGAAAGATGGCATTCTGAACTTGCAGAATGATAATGAATATACAATGCATAATGCCATTTTGCTGTCATGATAAGGAAATAATCTCTTTAGCTATCTTCAAATATGTGTTGCTATTTCTCTGTGCTGTTGTTACTCTTCACACTTGTCCTCCACCATCATGCATTAAATTTTAAGGGGAAATAGTGTAGATATCAGGCCAAGTGATTGCAGCCAGCACACATGGGAATGATTTACCAAACCCACAAAATTGAACTGCAGAAGAATGGAATGAGAGGACTTTGGTTGGAATAGAAAGTTACAACTTTCCATTGTTTTTAAAGCTGAAATTTTTTTTATTGTAAAAATTGCACAATTTGGCCACTACAATCCTTAAGTGAACCCCAAATCATTTAATATTCAAAACCAACCAAACAAATTTGTATGTTCTACAAAAGGCTTCATGTCCCATAATTGAAGGAGCACTTAATTAAAATATATCCACTTCTATTTTAAATAGGAACTGACCTGTAAGTTTTAAAAAAGATTTAACAATTTGTCATAAMCTAAAAAAATATATTGCACTCCCCATAATACAGTGGTTGCTTTCTAGAGGAATTTGTTATGCTTTTAAGGCCTAATATTGTCAGAGTGCTGGATTTTTCCATTTCTTCTTACCTGTCTGAAGGCTCAGGATCATCATTTAGGCTGTGACTATTTTACAAAACTATCGTATATATTATGTATATTTTCTGTATTTGCCCAGAGAAGCTGTGGCTGCCCCATGATCCCTGGCAGTGCCCAAGGCCAGGTTGGACACTGCGGCTCGGAGCAGCCTGGGACAGTGGAAGGTGTCCCTGCCCATGGCAGGGGTGGCACTGGATGGGCTTTAAGGTCCATTCCAACCCAAATAATTCTGTACTTCTGTGTGGCGGTGTTTGCAGGGGTCTTAGGATGAGGGAAGAGACGAGAATGTTGACTCCATGTTTCAGAAGGCTGATTTATTATTTTATTATATATGTTATATTAAAACTATACTAAAAGAATAGAAGAAGGGATTTCATCAGAAGGCTGGCTAAGAATAGAAAAAGAATGATAACAAAGGCTTGTGTCTCGGACAGAGAGTCTGAGCCAGCTGACTGTGATTGGCCATTAATTAGAAACAACCTCATGAGACCAATCACAGATGCACCTGTTGCRTTCCACAGCAGCAGATAACCATTGTTTACATTTTGTTCCTGAAGCCTCTCGGCTTCCCAGGAGAAAAAAATCCTAAGGAAAGGATTTTTCATAAAACATGTCTGTGACACTTCTGTGATCTTTTCATTGCACTTTGTAAGCAGCTGCACTGTAGGGCTTGATTCCATTTATCTTCAGAACCAGTTGTGAAGAGCTGAGCCAAGTCTATCCCTTTCTATATTAGGAACAATTAATCAATTGATTTGATATCTCCCACTGTTCTAAGCAGTCTGTCCTCCTGTGCCATTCAAGTATGAGGCACAAACATTATTTTGAAATGTGAACTGGTGCAAATAATCTAGAATTGTTCCTTTGTCCATGGGAAGCAAGAATGTTAAGAGACTGAATGAACCTGTTTCATTCGAGGTAATCAAAATCTATGCAGGGAATTAAAAGCAACAACAAAATTAAAAAAAAAAAATTTAAAATCGCAAGAGTTATTTTCTTCTGTCTCAACAGAGGGAAAAAGTGGTTGCTATTTTGGAAGGATAAATTTAACTTCTAAGATAAATCTCCACTGTTATTTGTCAGTAACTGATGAAAAAAAAGATAAATCTGAAAAAGTGGTACTTGTTTTGTCCAATATGAAGGACAAAAACAAGGGGATAAATGGAAATCTGAATTAACATCATGCACTGAAGCATTCTCAGAGTACAAGCCCTGCCATTGGGTGTCCTCAGAAGGCAATGGGATGATCCAAAGAATTCAAGTGGCCTGATTTGATTCTTGAAAAGGCAGGATAGATTTAAGTTACTCTAAGCCCTGTTTTCTATGATTTATATGATCATACCTTGACAAGGGTAGTTCATATGCATTAAAAAACACACTTAGTGCTTGAAGCAGAGTTCCTCTTAGTGAACAAGCTCTAGTTCATCCTGAGAGGTTTTTTTATCTCAGTGTTCTGCAGCTGGTTCCACTTCATGCTTCTTAAATAAAAGCTAAACTAAAAGTATATTTAAATGCTGTTCTTATGAATTAAATACTGAAGGCCGTAATTTTTAAAGCTGCTCCAGAATTGTAGGTTTGTATTAGATTTGGCATTGAGATCCATAGTTTGATATTTACTGGATGAGGGGGAGTCTGTGTAAAGAGGAGCTTTTATATGCAATTTTCTCCATTTCATTAAAATGTACCATGTCTACTGATAGAAGGGAGATGTAAAAATGTTCAGGGAGGGCTAAAAAGGCATAAACTGGAGTCCTTAAACCCTCTGATCCAGTGCTTTGTGTTGCTACCTCTTACAGTCTAAAAGACTACAAGAGTGAAACTTCCTTGTCTGACATTCATAGTGGTTGTACTGTCAATGCTCCCACCTCACTTGAAAATTATTAATTAATGCTGAAATAGCCGTAAAGAAGTATTACATTTCTTTTCCCCTCTCTTCCCTAGATTTTTCAAATTAGAAAACTAAACCACTTTATTACGTAATGCAGTATTGTGAACTCCAAACAGTTAAGTATGAATATACAAGATTGTTGGAACCCAGGACATCCCTCTGGCTGTCCTGAGCAGCCAAGACCCCTCCCAGGGGGCTCACAGACCCTGGCACAGAGCCCAAGATGACCTGTGGTTTTGATTATGTCCCGTGGAGCAAGTTACCAACCTTAGATGAAGATCTGCAAGCCACGACAGTTTAAGTAGAATGACAATGAATTTATCATAGGGTGAAAAAGCAGATTTTGGTGTTTTTAGAATGGGGGTTCAGGGGGCAAGATGGAGGAATCTGGGTGTGTCCAGCCTTTCTCCTTCTTCTTCTTGGCCTCCATCTTCTGCTGTGATGTTGGCACTTTTAGATTGGTTTAGAGTAGAAGCTCACTGTCTAACATAGGTGATGGGTATTGGGAAGTAATTGTAAACATTGTACACGTAGTTTTTAGTATAAAGGCATAACACTGCCCCGGGGACAGGCAGAGTGCCTGGAACTGTCCTGCTGAACAGACCTTGGCAGGGCAGGAGAAAATATTTTATAGATCAGGAACAATAAACAACCTTGAGACTGGGAACTGAAGAGCTCTGACTCCTTCTTTGACCGCCGGGCCAGGAAAAGAGGCTTTCTAACATATCTGACCAGTGAGAGATCCTGAGACAAGATGACAGAATTTTATGGCACAAATAACCTGGCACAGGTCATAGATCAGCTCTTGACCAACAGGAACACCTTGTTAAGCCCCAGTGTAGTGCCATTTAAAATAGATATCACAGTAAATGTTAAGTGGACTCACTTTTGAAACAAAAACAATTTGAAGTCAAGTCTATTTTTCAGACAAAAACTTTATGAAAATTGTATTTTTTTTCCCTTCTGAAACTTTTCAAGTACCACTATAGGTATGTGAATATAAATATTTTACTTAATTATAAGCATAGGCAAGGATCTGCATGAGATACAAACTTTAACTCTTCTTTTAAAATTTGCTATTATGTCTGCCTAATTAAAACAGCAAAAATGTTGTTGCCTAAGTCAGTGTGTGACCCCAGTGCAGTCTTGCTAATATCCCTATATCCAATAGATCTCATGCTGCAAATTCCCCTGGAAGGACTAGGGCATGTCAGAGAAATTAAATGAAAAGCAAAGATGTAGATTAAGAGTGAGGTAAATTTCAAGCCTGCACTTTTAATTTCACTAAATATTATTTTCTATTTTTATGACCATATTACATTGAAATGTGGAACTACAATTTCCTCTGTTATTTCATTTAATAAAACCTTTGTCTCATCTGAGTTCTTGAAAAGATGTTAGCTTTAAATCACATTGACTTCACCCTATCCAATTTACATATGTTGAAGGAATAAAAGTCTTTTCAAGAGTTGCCATGGGGCTTCAGAAGCCTCAAAGGAGTATTAAGACCTTGAGTTTAGTGTGAACTGCCTCCAACACAAAACACAAATCTTCCCAACAGAATACTAATGGTTTAGTGTACAGTTGCATTTTCTGTGCAAGTTTGTAAAATAAATAAACAATCCACATATAGAGAGCCAATAACTAAATTATGGCTGAGCATTTGAGTGCAGAAATGTGCCAGTTGGAAATAAAAACTACTTTCTATAGGCCCACATTACATAAGAAATGTTATATGGTTTGACAGATGTACAAAATAGAACCCAGGATAGATAGAAAGGGGAAATCAGAGCTCCTCCATTTTTCCTCTCAGGACTGAATACCTGCAGAACTGCATTAGAAGTTTCTCAAAGTCACTGTGAATATACACATAAAGTGTTTTGCCTCAGATCTGATTTCTAAACAGAAATGCTTCCACACTAGATTTACTTAGTTTTACTTGCATAAATATTTTATATTTATTTTGGTTTTAAAAAAATCTTTGTCTCTTTCAAACAACAGACTTCAGTGCATACAATAACTAATGAGGGAAATGTTTTCCTAATATGACCTCAATCTCATCTCTATAATGGGTTTCTCGTTATAATAATTATATTCCATTAAAATGTCAGGACTGGTTTAAAATATATCTAAGAAGACACGTCTGAGCAAACTAGCAGGCAGAAACCTTGATGTTAATTTATTTGGCATCGTTTAAGGGAAATGGAGAAGTGCAGTACATTAAATGTGTGACACCAAAGGCAGCCAGTTTGACTATATATAGTATTAACACTTAAATAATTGGTCAGTCATAAGTAATTATGGAGCATTACAAGCAGAGTGCCAAGCAGAGTGAATGATTCCAAGTGAACGCTCCTCCATGACAAATCCAGCCCTGTTTGCTGCTCAGGAATGATCTGCGAGCAGGGAGACTTTGGTTCATTGTTTGGGTGGGATTGCAGACCCCTCCCAGGCTGGAGCCCTGCTCCTGGGGAAGTGATRTTTCCAAGAGCTTGGTAGGAATGGGAGGGACTCGGTCCCACCCGTTGTGAAGAAAGAGGGGCTGAACAGCTTGGGCCAGAGTCCGACAACCTCTTCAAACAAAGAATCTGCTTCTCCCATGAGCGATCCCAGTTGTTAGAGCTCACTAAGCTCATCCTGGTCTGACTCTTTATTTAGAATGATTTCCATTCCTTGGGTGCTCTGGAGCAAGTCAGTGTGATGGAGTTTCCTGCCCTTTGTTATCCTGGTGTTCTGTGTGTAGTCAGACCCTGATTCAGCAAGAGATTCTGGGATGAAGGGAAAGAAGCCCAATAAGCTGTGTTAGCAATGATGGGCACATGCCTTGTGTTCTCTTGAAATCTCCCTTGCCTCTCCCGTGCTGCTTTCCTGCTCTTTCAGGTATTCTCTAGTATAATGTCCTTTAGAGGCAGAAAGCCCTTTATAAATTCTAAATCAAAGGAAACTGCAATAACCAGAAAATATTAGATTCTTTATACATTGATAATTGACAAGACTATTATTCTTGCCTGTATCTGATTAATTTAAAAATACAGTTTAACAGTGTTTATATAAATATTTTTGTAGCAAATTAATTTTAAAAAAGTAAGATGAAAACTGTACAATTTCTCATCAATATAATTCTGAATTGTGTAAGGAAAAAAAAAAAAAAAAACAACAAAAAACCAGCAAAACACAAAGCAACCCTCTCAAAGGAACCCAGACTCAGAGTTCTGACAAAATATCACCCCTCCTGTGTGTGCACTATGCAAGTGGACTGTTGGAAAGTAGTTTTAAAATAGATTGCACAGAAGCTGACTTCTCAAGATTAATGGGTACTAGAGACAGAGCTCATACTTCTTATGCAAGCAAACCTACCATTGACTTAAAGTGCATTTCCCTGAATGAATGGCATGTTGAAACTCCTGGAAGGAAGCCATGTTACAAAGAATTGAATTGAATGGGGTCAGAAACAGTCCCAGAAAGCCCTTTTAAGCTTGGAAAGCACCCACTGAATTCCCTGCCAAGTGCAGTATTTGCTGTCACATATATAGAGTAGCCTGCACTCCTTCAGAACTGACTGCAAATTATTTGCCAAGCTGCAAGGGGCAGACAGTGCAAACAGCATCCCATATCCATCCATCCTGTATGGGCAAATCCTGCCTGGGTTGTCCCAGTGTCCTGGCCATGCTGGATGCTGCTGATCCCTACAAAATCCTGCTTGTTTGAAATGGACCACAGACTTCTTGGTCTTCCCTGTCAATGTTTTCATCTTGACACACATCTAATTCTTTTCTCTATTGTAGCTTCAGCATCATACGGCAGCTCAGAGTGAAGGGGTAAATGCATTTATTATGATTATGTATTCCCTGATACTGGAAATATTTTACCTTCTTAAAATGCCAGATAAAGTTAATAGGGCAAGCCTCAGTAAACAAGGCTAATTAACTTGGCAATTTAGATTAAGTCCTTGAAATGAATTGTCAGAAATGAGTTTATTTATGTTACTAGATTAAGGATCCATTTCTCTCTCAGATGTTTCAGTTCTTGTGCAATAATCTCCCTCCTGATAAGCAGAAAGAACGGGACACATTTCTTGCTCATTCCTGTGCATACCCTTAAGTGGACTTTTAAATCACTCTCAATTCATGACTTGAATTTGAGAGTCTTAACTCAGTGTTTCTTATTAATTCTTCTGTTGCATTTGTTAGTTTTGCTAATTAGCTTTAGCTCCGTTCTGGAAATTGTTTGATTTTTACACCCCCAGAGCCAACCAATAGATGGTGATAGCAGCACACTGCTGGATTTGGCCTGGTTGCACATGGCTGAGAGCCTGGGCTTCCTCTTGATGGCATAATTTCTTACACTGTGAGCCTTTGTGGTGTTAGTAGAACCCAAATATATTAACTTTTAACATTCAGAGGTGCTGCTCTAAGCCTGGAATGGCCCAGAGCCTGTGGTGGTGCACAGCAGAGATTAAACTAGCCCAATATTTCAAAGTCTCAAAGGAATTATATAAACACAAACTCTACAGCGTAAAAATACAGGGGTACAGTTTTTAAATCAATAATTTTTCCAGGGCAAGATTCTGCATCTGCAAAACTCAAATTGACATTTAGTAATTTACAAATTGCAAATATCAGAAGAGCCATTTAAGCAGTATGTTAGAAAAATATTTTTGTGAAGATTGTCCACCCTCTATAGACTTCTGTATATAAACCTGCTGGGAAAATAAAGTTTGATCTGTGTTTTCATTGAATGGTACTCCCCAAGCAGAGTGGGAGTTAACAGCTCACCCCATCAGCTTTCCATTTCCACTGACCAGTCAGAATTTTGTCTTCATTTGAGAAACACAAAGTGACAAAACTGATAAGAAAAAAATCAATAATTTCTATTTGATGTAATAACCTTCTCCTAGAGCTTTGTTAGCAAAGGACAAAATTCAGACTCAGATGAAGTTAGTGGGAACTTTGTAATGTATTTTAATGGGTTACAGTATTAAATTCTTCATTAATATTTCACAGTAGGTAATTTTTCATTGTTGGAAAAAATTTTTCAGTTATTTCCGAAGAAGCAGAATAACATTTTAAAATTGCTTTGTATTTGAAGTTTTAAATGTTGGTTACTTCTTAAGATGYGAAAAATATTTTATTAATATACCCTCTATTTTTTTTATTTTGTAATGAAAATTTTCATGAAGATGGTAAAATATATTATTTATTGTGATCCATTTATAATGCTAGATGCTTTATTTTAAAATATGGAGAATTTTAGAAATTCTGGTGATGTSTCATTACTTTGCAGAATTCTGCAAAGAGCAAACAGACTTCAAACATCCTAGAAAATCACAATAAAAGACAGAAGTAGTCATTGGATCTATGGGATGAGCTGAAAAAAGGGGTTTCTTGGACCTCTGCTTCTATGTCTGGTCAAAAGGTAAAATTTCATGGATCTTCTAATACAGAAAGGAAGAACAAGAGAGAGACAGAGACATAAATAATGCCAGATGAGAAAAATCAGACCAGTATTTCAGCAATTCAGTAAAAAGCAACATTTAAACTGCTGTAAAATGAACCTGAAAAGGTTGGTTGAGAACCTTAAAGCCCACTCAGTGCCACCCCTGCCATGGCAGGGACCCCTTCCACTGTCCCAGGCTGCTCCAGCCCCAGTGTCCAGCCTGGCCTTGGGCACTGCCAGGGATCCAGGGGCAGCCCCAGCTGCTCTGGGCACCCTGTGCCAGGGCCTGCCCACCCTGCTAGGGAACAATTCCCGATTCCCAAGGTCCCATCCAGCCCTGCCCTCTGGCCCTGGGAGCCATTCCCTTGCTCCTGTCCCTCCAGCCCCTGTCAATTGTCTCTCTCCATCTTTCCTGCAGCTCCTTCAGGCCCTGCAAGGCCACCCTGAGCTCAGCCCAAAGCTTCTCCTGTGCAGGTGAACAATGCCAGCTGCRCCAGCCTTTCCTCCCAGCAGAGCTGCTCCATCCCTCTGCTCCTCCTGGTGCCTCCTCTGGGCTCTCTGCAGCAGCTCCAGGTCCTGGCTGTGCAGGTCCCAGGGCTGGGGCAGCTCTGCAGGTGGAATAAGAGCCATCAATACAAAATCRAATTCTTAATAATTAGCAGCGCAGTGCTTGTAGGTACCTGTGAGATGATGTTTCTCAGTGTTTCATCAGCGTTATTCCAGCTGCCCAGGGCATTGTTAACCTCTCCTGTGGACAACAGTTTCTCTGGCCATTGCTGTGTTAATGCAGAATTTAGTGTCATCTGCTTGATGCAGCAAAATAGCAGCAACTCCCAGGAACTCATTTAAAAGCTTGTAAGCTTTTTTCCAAACAACTGCACAATTCTTAACAGAATGATTTGAATGGAAGAATGGAATGGAAGAAAAAGTAAATTCAGTGAGCAGGACTGGATGCTGGCTCGGGCCATAATGAAATACCTGTTGAATGAGAGTTGACATCAATGGACTTCAAAATAGGACTATATGTCTTAATTAGTGGAAATGTTACAATACTGTTTTGATTAGGCTTTCAAAGCCAGATTAAATGCTGGGTACTTCTGAAAACTACCTGGTTATTCCATTTTTAGTGTAACAGCAAGGAATTGTTGCTAAAATATCACCAAGTAGCAAGATAGGCACTTTTTTACATGCCTATAGCTGCACACAAACATATTCAGGTGCAGGTTCTGGAAATTGCACTTGAATATTCATGTGAGCAAATTTTGGTATAAAAAGCTTACAAGATTATGTTCAAATTTGTCAGAAATACCATCCTGGATTTTGTTGTTTTTGTTGACCTCTGAAACATTTGTGTTCATAAACAATCTTTGTCCAAACTCTTACTCAGAAGCAAGGTGGAAGGCAGGTGTTGGAGGACATAAATGTGGTTTCCTCAGCTAAGGAGTTTAAAACTGATATGATAATGTACAAACCTAGGGTAATTCCCATTAAAATTTTAAAAAAGGGAGCCAAACAGTGTTTGCTAAGTACATGTAAAGTAATATTTTTAGGAGAAAAGAGTTGAAGAAGACTGTAACTAAATCAAGGACACAGAAAACTATATAAACCTCCAAAGGTCAGTTCAACATTTCCCAAACCAATATATTTTATTGATAGCATCTCTTAGAGATTTTTTAGGTGTAAAATTGATTCCCAATTTCAATCTAAGTATCTTAGAAAAAACCTTTTTGACAGAAACTGTGAGAGGAATGTATTGTGTCTCCTCTAGGGATTGATATGTTGTAAATCCTTATGTCTTAACCATGTCTCAGGCAGTGCTTTCATAACCTTTGAGAGCTGTGATGGGGGCTGGTTAAAGTTCCTGCTACTCACTGAGCTTTTGGGAAACTCATATGCAACCTTAAGAGGACTTTAGAGGCTCTGCTCTGCAGCTGTGTCCATCCCAAGGGAATCTCTGGGTGAGGTGAGGCTCTGCAGCTTTGCTCAGACATTAACAGGAATATGCTCCTTGCACTCTTGGGTGGATCCTTGGCATCCTCTTTCTCTATTTGCAGACTGATCCAAAAGGGATCTCTGAGCTGGCATTTGATCTCCTGCTACCTTTCACTTTCTGAGGAAGGAACTTCAGCATCTGGCTGAGGGTGTGCTGGGACAGCAGGGAGAGGAGAGGATTCGAAGCAGGAGCTCTCAGTGCTTTCTGTGTGTGTGTAGGCCAGGAATAGTCATCAGTTACAGGATAAATGCACTGCTTCTCCTCACACAGGTTTTCATACAAAACAAAAGTAATTGTATTGATAAAGCTGCTGGATAAGAGGACAAAGAAAGTTCTAGAGGGGTTTGCCACTCCCCAAACTCCTCAGCCAGCCAGTAACTAGTAACTGAATTTGTGAATAATAAACAAGCAAATTGTGCAAGCATTAAGTCCAAAGGGGAGGGAACAAATATGGAATATATTTATAAATGCTGCTAGGACACACTTTTGGAGCTTCTATGGATTGTGTTTTGCATTATACATTTCAGAAACCCTCTGATTTTTTTGGTGTATTCTCATGCATATATGGCAATGAAAATTGGATTTTCTCARGAAATAGCTAAATACTTTTTACTTATTCTTTTTGGTGATTTTTAATCAAGCAAATGCACATTGCCTCACAAATGTTCATATATAAGCTGGAAAAATGGCCTTACTGGACAGCTGGTGTAAATTTTTCAAACTGGGACTGAAGAAAAGAAAGATTGTCCCAGGGGAAAAAGAATTGTCCTGTGGAAACAACCTTTCTTCCAAAAATGCACTTAAAGACTGGAAATCCTTGAGATGGCATCAAGAGTTGGGAAACCTAAAACCACAGCCACCATCAGGAGCTAATTTATCAAATAAATAAGGGAGACAAACAGCTTAAAATTATTTCTGCTCCTTCCTGAGCACGTGCCCGTAACTCACCCAGTCAGGGACAGGACTGGGCTAAAGGATTTCTAAAGACAGTGAGTGATAATGCTGAAACACAGAAATACACAACTCTGAGGGGCTGTTCCTCTTAGATGTAAAGGATCTCTGATACCTTGACGTGAATCTGCACATGTGATGATGACAGCCCAGTTGCTGCTCTAACATGCTCAGCCTATTCCTGCTGGCAATTCTTAGTTAAACTCTTTATTCTGGTACCTCTTCTGCATGACCCAAGAGTGAGTTGAGTTCTGGGCCTGAACAAAGAACCTGTAGTGCAGGAGTCACTTTTGGTAGTTTCTATCATTTCTAGGAAAATATGGAAGGATAAACAAACCCACTGACTTTCCTGTAAGCCAATAAAATAAWTTTTTAGAATGTAAAAAAGAAAAAATTCCTACTTTTCACTAGTTTTAAAAAATGTTCCCTATAATGAAAAAAAACCCCTCAAAATAAGTCTTATCTCCCTTCATAACAGCAGCAAAATAGAAGCTGTGTTGTAAAGGAAATTTGCTGGATGGCTAAGGGTAACCAAAGGGATGTAGAGCTTCTCTGCAGAGTCCACTCTGAAAGCCTCTGCAGGACTTTCCTTGTCATCTTTCAATATGCCTGCCCTTTTCCCACTCTTGAGCTCTGGCTGACAATTCATGTTTGTCGTTGACCTTAATTAACACCTTGAGCCTCTTCCCCAAGCTGCGTCCTCTAGAAGGAGCTGTGGAAGTGCAGGGTGATGTACTTTGTGACAGGGAATGGGTGGCTTCAGGTCTGACATCCTAATTTTGAGTCTGGCATACTGTCCCTCAATAAATCTAAGGATTTAGGTATCCCTTATTTGTGCATCATGGGAATTGCATGTTCAGTGGACACAACCTCGGTTCTGTTATGAATATACATTTGTATAATTGTGTGTTGCTCCTGCTTAACATTTTAATACCATAATTATTGAGTAAATATCTATATCTATATATTTGTATCTATATAGAGAGATATAAAACCTTCCTGTGTAATAATAAGACTGCATGATTAACAGCTGAAAATTATCTAGGTCTAGCCAATACACAGTGCCTCTCCTACATATTTTGGCTCCAATAATCAATCAATTAACATTTTTGCTGAGACACAACCTGTGCATTCAAACCAAGGAAACAACTCCTATAAACTGCTTTTACTTTTTAACAAACAGCAAGAAAGAAAAATTAATTTTTTTGCAAAATATTCATCATGCACATTCTGGCACTACTCTCTGACAAGGCTAACAGCAAATGGGACTGATTCTACAGGAGCTGAGGACAAATATTTCCATTCACTCCGCCCTACTGGATTTGCTTGATATATGAGTATTTTCATTGATTGCCGGAGTTCCATGTATTTGGTTATAAGACCATATGCTTTACCCACTTGTATCTCTGCAGAAATACACCTGGCTTGCTCTGGGATGACAAATTCCTTTGTACCTCATCATCATTTTTTTGAACCTCACTTGTTTCAATTAATATGCAGAGAAGACAAAGAGATTAATTTCTTTTCTTTAAATTCAGTAGCACCACTTCTCTGGGCAAGGACTCAATTTTATTTCTAATTATTGGAACAGGAAACCAGAAGTGTTTCATCATAAACTTACTCTTGTATTTTTCAAATAAGCAAAATCTTTGTTAAAAAATAGAAGTCAACTATATATCTCTATAGATTAACTTTGTACTGAACAGCATCTTAGAAATTGTACTGGAGCATTAATTCTTTTTGCTTGTTTTTTTTTTTTAATTAACCAGATATTTTAGTATTTCAAGGAAGCACAGTCTATGGATTACAAGACTGTGGTGATTCCGTAAATCTAGTTGGTTAGTAATAAATCGTTAATTTCTTGCATGTTTATTTAATGTGGATTAATGTCTTATGTCTCATTGAGCTTCACAGTCTTAATTGAAATAAATTCAACTGTAGAAAGTAAGAAATGTACACATTAAACTAGTATATAATTTAGAGTAATAGACTCAAGAGTGTGTGTTTATAGGATGTTGCAGACATCTTTTGTGAAAAATCTTTTCTTGGGATTTTTCTCCCTTCTGAGAAGCTGCAGTTTCAGAAACAGAATGTAAGCAATGGTTATCTGCTGCTGTGGAATGCAAGAGGTGGATCCGTGATTGGTCTCCTGTAGATGTTTGGATTTACTGACCAGTCATGGCAGAGCTGGCTCTCACTCTCTGTTTCAGCCAGCTCCCTTGTTGTCATTCTTCTTTTCTATTATTAGCATAGCTAGCCTTCTGAGGAAACCTTTTCTTTCCTGTTTAGTATAGTCATAATGTAATATATATATCATAAAATAATAAATCAAGCCTTCTGATCATGGAGTCAACATTTTCATCTCTCTCTCTCTCATCCTGACAACGCCTGTGACCACGGTCACAATAGGATAAGAGAAACAAGTCAATGTGTTTTAAAATAGATTATTCTGCATCAAGATACCGCAAAGCCCACTGAAACAGAACATCACATATAGAATAAAGAGAGTATGATGTCTGCAGTGTTTATGTGGTCTGGTTAGCATTTTACAATTTAGGGAGTCTATATGTTGAGCTAAAAATACCAATCTGCACAATGAGGTAAAACGTTCTTCTGAGATTCAGTTTTTGCAGTGCAAAGGGACACCCATAAATTAATATTTTAAATGATCACAGGAATTGGTTTAGCAGAATTGCAAAACCAAGGCAGAGTGTACATGGATGCACACAGGGTAAATACCTGTGTGTTCAACCACACAGTCTTACTTAAAGGGTTAAATTTTAACGTTTGGTATTATTATGCTTCCTTTAAGCACCGACTGATGTTCCTAGATGGGTTTTTAAACAATCTGGGCCACTACTGAAGGCAAGGACCTTTTGACAAGGGACAACCCCCTCACTCCAGGAGTGGCCTCCTGGGACTGGTGCTGCTCTCAGTGCTCCTGACTCTCTGGATTTCCAGGCTCCCATATTTCCAGAGAGATACTTCACTATGGAGAAATCTTGGTGTTTTCCTTGGGGAATAATTTTCAACCAGACCAGCAATCTACCAACAAAACCTCTGACTTCACAGCTGGTGGGGCTAACTTTAACTCTATTACACATTGTAACAACAGAAAAAGGAGGGTTTAGAGCCCAGATTTGAGATTTGCATCCAGCCACTCTGCAATGGGCCTGTGGATTCAAAGGACTTCAGCACAGGCTTTGCAGCATCACTGCCAAAAATYCCTTCCTGGGGGTATTTGCTTGAGCAAATTTAGGATTTGCAGCCCTTTCCCTTTAAGGGCTTGGAATTTCTCACTTTCAGTGAGTTTTACATGCAGATGGGTCTCCACACATTCTTGGTAAAATTTTGTAGGTGCCGTGGTTCCCCCAGCTGTTCTGACAGCAGATTTTAAGACTGAAATGCAATACCAGCTACTGCTGCGAGACCTGCTCAGGAAAAYCCCGATTTCTCTGAGGTGATCACCTCCTGAACTCAGGGAAAGACAAATATTGACTTCTTTTACAGTGGATTGCCTACACAGGCTTTAATAGTCATTTAATTATCCACTTTTCCATGTGGGGGATAATGTGCAATGAGCTGAATCACTGTTACCAAATAACATGTTCATTTTCCAAGGCAATGTTGGTGCATTCCCTCTTTAAGAAGCAATACATCTTGTGCCTACTGCAATGCAAAGTTGAAGATCAGTCAGTTTATTAACTCCAAATGGCTTTATAACCTATTAAACATAAACCATATCTGAATTATTAATTAATATTGCTGTATTATACTGTGCTCTGTCCTCTTACATCTTTCCAGCATTTGTCATTCCTCCAACTCCCAAACCCAGTGGGGCTCTTTGTGGCAGTTCACAAACCTTCATCCCAATGAATGCTCCCTGTATTTGATTTGTTTTTAAAGAGTTAACATTTGTGGGAACACAACTGKCTGGGATGAGTAGTGGTTTAGCATCAGTGGCATATACAGGAGGCATCAACCTGAGACCATGGGAAGTGGGATACTGAAAGAGAGATACCTGGTCAGGTCATGGTGAGAAGTGTGGTCATGGGAGTTGGTATGTTAATGAAATTATTCTATAATAGGTCCGGTTTCTGGTTCTTGTTCTCAGTTGGTTTGGGACCTGTCACATATAAGGTCATGTTCTGACCCCTGCCCTCAGACTGCCCCTCTATATTGTTACATTCACCATGCCCCTTGTCTTTGGTTCTTGCCCCTCAGATTGTGTGGTCTCTGTGTTTGTTATTTTCTACAAAAATTCTTTATTTTTTTGGCAATTCCRTTGTTCCCTTCCCTCTATTTGTGCCATGCTTCCCCTAGCTGGACTAGACTAAGGGTTGCAGAGAGCCAGACTGCGACAGACATTGGGATTGCAATCTGTTGCAAATGGAATTTCTCCATTTCTTCCCTGACCCTGGGATGGACTCCCTGGGTGATTGGCAGCTGTCATTCATCACCTGCACAGTGCAGTTGGTACCAGCCCAGTTTCACAGAGTTGTTTCAATGGCCAATTACTGATTGCAAGCTGCTCTATTATCAGTCCCTGGGTAAATGCTTCACCTGCTGAGTAATATACCTGACATTCTCAGGTGTAAGTGACAGTGGTATCAAAATATTATCTGAAGGAATTATAGTATTATCAATTATCAATTGTCACTGAAGCTGTGCATAAATTCTTCTGCAGAGCAAATTTGCAGGCATATCAGTCAGTGATCTCATAAAACTGAAATGCGCTACAACTGCCAGAGGATATACCTGAGAAGCAATCGCTAAAAAGTATAACTGAAAAAATTACAGTGTGTTTTGGGAACATTTTAGAGTATTTAAGGTAYGTAAAGTGTTCAGGCTCCCTCTGGTGAATGGAGAAGTAATTTAGATGGGTTCTTTTCTTGTTGCTCTTTGCTTGTTTGCTTGCTTGCCTGCTTTTTTGTTTTGTTTTGTTTTCTGAGGTTGTTTTGGAGTTTTCTTTTGGTTTTTTGGGGGGGAGTGTTTTGTTTTAGGTTTTTTTACTATATGTAGTTTAAATATTCCTAATTTTACCTGTTCCTCAAATACTCCACTCATATCAAGTCCATTTTCTGTAGCTCTGACCTGGTGAGATACTGTGATAATGAAGTCCAGTACCTCAATACTGTTGTTTTACACTTTTGTATTGCATTGTTTGTCACGCGGTGCTGCTAATAAAAATATAATTGACAAAGGTTTTACCTTTAGGGACAGCACTTTTAATAGAAGTTACTTAGGCTTGGTACATGTTGCTTATTATTCTGTAGATTACTGCTGCTATTCATTGCTGAGGAAAGTGGTTTATCATTCTACAACATTTCATGCTAAGAAATTCCCATCCCTATAATATTCCTTTTATGCTGCAGATATTTGAGGGAGAGGTCTTCACCAAGCAGAGCTCTGATAGTAATTGCTGCTTTACTTCTGTATTTTGAAATGAACTTGCCAAAAGCCCAGTACTTAAAACTGGTTTTGTTTAGTGTTGCTAGATTAGCTTAAAGGAGCTTGGGAAATGCTGGGTAAAAGAGAACTAAAAGATTAAAAAATAAATCTCCACCTTGTCGAAAGAATCCTGGCATTTGTTCCAGTCCTGCTGAGCAGCCTGGCAGCTTGGGCTGGGAGCAGGGCTTGCTGAATCATGCAGACTCAAAATGGTTTTCTTGGTGTCTTGAGGTTCCTTGAGATTCCCAAGCTCATCAGTCTCCTGTTGAAGATACATCCCTGTTCCTCAGGTCACAGGACAGAGGCACAGATTTTCTCTTTGCTTTACACTCCACTTTATTTTCCTCAATGATATCTAGGAAGTTAAGAAATAAAATTAAAGAAATACTTATATATTAGAATAGCTCTTTAGATGCACATGTGAAGTCATCACAAATCTCTTTTCAGGTCTCAGTTTGCAGAGGAAGCATTTCCAGGTTACTGTAAGAAGGGTATGGCATTTGGCTTTGGAGTCCTTCACTCTGATATAGTGCTTTTTCTATAATCTGGGTTCATGTTTTTACCTAGGATTTCGTTGTTCTCTAGGTTTATTGTCTTTTATCAGTAATTATTCAATTATTACTTATATTAAAAAGGATGTATTTGATTTTTTTGTTGCTTTACTTGCTTTCCTTTCTTGTTCTTGCCTTTATTTCATTGAAACTGTGGCCAAAGTCACTTTTTAAGAGAAACTTTTTGGCATCCAAATATCCATGAATTCCCAACCATTAATAATATTTTTTTTTCTATTTACATTTCTCTCTGTGGTCAGTTTTCCTGTAATTTTCCTCTGCTTTCTCTGGGAAGAGGTTTCTGCCATGCATTCATACTTAGACTACCTGAAATTTCTTTTGATTACCCCTCATCTCTTATTATCAGAGATATCCAGTTTGAAATATTTGGGCTCCCTGAAGATGTGAGTTCAATCCTGATACATCCATAACAGACATTTTCCCTTCTAATATTCATAAATTCCATTCTGTAGAGTTTGCAGAGTCTGTTGCAGAGAGGGTTTAGCTGAAAYTTCCAAGAATCAAATCCTCTCTGGTCCGTTTAATTACTGGAAGTAACCTAATCTTTCTGTAGGATTTGAGATTTATTCCTGTGTCTTGATTCTTTTCTACTCAGCACTCTGGAGTTTGCTATCCAATTAGTCACTGCCTCCCCTTTCCAATAATCACCACATTTCAGCAGTGTTGTTTGGGAGAGAGCAGCTTGTTTGGGGCAGTTTGTAGTGAAAGTGTGAGATCATGTGAATAACTACCAAAATAACTTTCTGCTGTGATGTCCTTTATTGTGGAAACATGGAATCACAGAATGGCCTTGGTTTGAAAGGGAYCTTAAAGCTCATTTTTCTCCATCCCCTTCAGGACAGGGACACCTTCCACTGTCCCAGGCTGCTCCAGCCCCAGTGTCCAGCCTGGCCTTGGGCACTGCCAGGGATCCAGGGGCAGCCCCAGCTGCTCTGGGCACCCTGTGCCAGGGCCTGCCCACCCTGCCAGGGAACAATTCCTAATTCCCAATATCTCATGTAACACTTCTCTCTGCCAGTGTAAACCCATTCCCCTACATCCTGTAATGACAATTTTTAATAGTTTATGCTTATTCACAGTATTATTTGCTTTTAACTGACACTAGAACTAGCAAATTAGAAGTAATTTTTAGATCAGCCATTACCATTAAATTCTTGTGCTTATCATATTTGCCTTGGGTATCTGAAGATAGAAGGGTTGTGTGGTAGCAGGGAATGTTTATATGGCCCAGCTGAGGTCAGTAATTAACCCTACTTTCCTCTCTGTCATTAATGTAGTGTCATTTAGGCTGTGGTACCACAAAGTCTCAAAAAAGGCAGCCCAGAAATATTGCATGAGAGTTCAGTGTTTTAATGACACACACTAAAGCAATGCCGCTGATTCGATCCTTTGCTAATTATCTTCTGCTACTTCTGTTGGCTGTATTTCAACAAAATGAATAGACTTATTTACAAGTAGCATTGCTTCTTAAGATGTCTCTCATAGTTCAATTCCTATAAGACAGAACAAAAAGTTTTTGAAACATCATTTTACACACTTACAGGAACAAAACCCAAGAAATTTTGTAAGAAATGTGGGAGGACTTCACTAGAAATTTCCTTCTTCTTTTTCCATAACTTACTTATACTTTATTCCTAATATTTGTACCAAAGTTATATAAAAAGCACTATGATGTGGTATTGTTTTTGCAGAAGCTCAGAAACTGCTGGATTGAAGCTCTCTGAAGGATTTTCATCCTTAAGCTTGAAGCCTGATTTTACTTTAAAGTGCCCCATGTTGCCTTGACTTGGATTGAGACTGCATTTAGCTTTTCTACGAGAGGATTTGTATGTCCTTTTAAGAAGGAGCTTTGATTATCTCCCCAATGAAGAGAGGTTAATCTGTAGCACAATGTGTACGTAATACCCAAAGAATTCTAGAAAACCCAACGGAAGGCAAATGAGAAACTGTAAGAACAGAGGTAGAAGCCCATGTGTCTGGTTATCACAGAATCATGGAACATCCTGAGCTGGAAGAGACCCCTAAGGATCATGGATGCAGCCCCTGGCCCTGCCCAGACCCCCAGCAATCCCCCCAGTATGATGGATGCAGCCCCTGGCCCTGCCCAGACCCCCAACAATCCCCCCAGGATGATGGAT
>JACDOX010000223.1:872830-900182 GCA_014549065.1 Cardinalis cardinalis | reverse complement strand
ATCCCCCCAGGATGATGGATCCAGCCCCTGGCCCTGCCCAGAGCCCCAGCAATCCCCCCAGGATGATGGATGCAGCCCTGGCCCTGCCCAGACCCCCAACAATCCCCCCTGTCCATCCCTGGTGCCCAAAGGCTCCTGGAGCTCCGGCAGCCTCGGGGCCGTGCCCATTCCCTGGGCAGCCTGGGCAGTGCCAGCACCCTCTGGGGGAAGCAGAACCTTGCCCTGCTCTGCAGCCTGAGCCTGCCCTGGCCCAGCTCCAGCCGCTCCTGGGGGCTGCCCCTGGCCCGAGCAGAGCTCGGAGCTGCCCTTGCAGTCCCGGGGAGCTCTGCCCTCGGCTCCTCTGCTGCAGCTGACCCAGCACAGTGCCCTCAGCCTCTCCTTGGGTGGCACTTTCAGGCCCTTCACCATCTTCATGGCCTCTTTTGGAAACTCTCTAATGGCTTAATATCTTCATTTTAGCTCATGATGTCCAGAGCTGCCCCAGCACTCTGGGTGAGGCATTGAATAGAAACAAGATCAGGAAACTTCCACCCGTCTCTGTGATACATATGTATTCTGTCGTCCTACTTTGCTGCTTTTCTGCTTACTCAGTTTCTCAGTTATCTTTAACATGACATGCAGCCCTCTGTTCTTAACCCAACCTAATATGCTCCTGTCATGCCTCTCAAACTTCTTTGCTAGCAATGGCTTGACCCAAAAATTCTCTCCCAGGAGGAAATGCAGCTCAGAAGCTGCTTCTGTCACATCCTAAATCTCAGCTGGAGCAGTTGGGATAGAAATGTGTCACCTGGTACAAGTGCTTCTCTCACYAGTGTAGCAAAAGTGGAGAATAATAAACTACTGGGAAGTAATCCAAGTATTATGAACACTGGGTAATTGCATGACTCATAGGAGACCAAAGAATGTCCACTTCATTAAAAAATCCCAAAGCTACCCAGATTGGCAAAACACCCTTTGGGTTTCTACCTGCAGGGCTTTGCTGTGCAAATATGTGTCTGAGGGGTTTATTACTATTTTGCCACTAAATTAGATCCTTCTTCATAAATCATTCACAGTGTGATGTTTGTACAAACACCAAACAGAAAAAGATAGCAAAGCTTTTAGTTGTGCAAAAGGCAAGTGTGTCTCCTTTCCAGGGTTTTTTAGTCATGATCAGGAGCTGAGAAAATCTCCACTGTCATATTTCACTGCTGTTCCCTTCTTTTCTGTGCTTTGTAGCCCTTCCACAAGTTGTACAAGACTGTGTTAATAAAATATATTTGTTCTTTAATAATTAGTGGAGTTGTCAATTTTGTGGTGGGCAGACAAGACCTCTCTCCAGCAGATGAGATCTTGGAAAGATTCAAATTCTGGTAAGAAAATACAGGTCATTTTTTTGGCAGCTCAGTACTCCCTCCAAGTATTCACTGTAAGCTAGATGGTGCAGAAACTGAAATGCCAAGAATTGCATGATCATAGAGGCGCAGGATTCTGTACTCTTTACATGATGGTTCTCATTATCCAGTAAAAATCTGAACAGAAATGCAAAGAGGATACATACACAGATAATATTGTTCATGGTCACCTTGAAATCAGAGTTGATTAAGTCCTGAGCTCTCAGCTTTCACCTCAAGGATCACAGCAGAGCCTGGAGGCTTTTCTGGAGATCACCAGGACTATGGACACTGTAGAAGGGATTTTGCTCATCAAGACTAAGCATTTTTCATTAGTAGTCTGAAGCATTTATACTAAAACTAACTGAATCTGGTTATACATCAAATTCCAATTGATTAGTTTTCCAATTTATAGTGTTACCTGATAATCTAAATCCCACTGATATTAATAGAAAATGAGAAAATTTTGCAGAAGCCCTGTATTCAATTTAAAAATAATTCAAAGTACAAGCAGGAAGATAAAAAATATTTTCATATGAAAATTGCATAAAATGAAATAAAATTATTACAGTAGTTAGCAACCATAATATTTTTCCTTTACATAAGGCCTTTTTGATATTAATACATATATAAATATGTAGATATTTCCTGATGTTTTAATATATTGCACATCATATGATTCAAAACAATATTGATATTGTGTTGGTTTTGCATTTTTAATTCAGCAATCATAAGTTTCCTTCTTTCCATCTTACTTCCTAGACCAGATTTTCTACCTGTGAGGCAGTTTTACCACTCCAGAGGAAGGGATTAGCACTCTGTACTAATTAAGGGACTGTCTGATTTTAGCACCCTTTGATTTTCCAGCTGGATTGATGAGATCCCAGTCAGGGTTATGTCAGCAAAGAACAGCCTTTTCCTCTGAGGCTGCAGTGATGATCTGTGCATTGTGCTTTTCTAACTCCTCTGATGCATCTTTTGTATTTACTTCCTCACCCAGGTAAGAGTGGCAAAAATAGAAACGATAAATACATCTAAATGAAAGGGTAGTGATCTAGAAGTTTTCAAACTGAATCTTTGTCTAAATTTAGAATAGACACTGTAAACTTTTTGGGTTTTTTAATGTTTTTGTATCGGAAGTTTCCTAAAGATGTTTTTATTTCCAGGTGAAAGCAAACTTTGAGATGTGAATATGTGTAGAAAAACTGAAATATTGAGTTTTTGCTCATTCAACTCATGATTTCCCATCCCACAGACTATGACAAGTTTTAGGCAGTGATGTGAGACGTTGATGATTTCTTTTTCTAACATTCACTTGGGGCTTTTTTATTTTCCTTTTTGCTTCTGACATCTTGAATCCATAGAATTCTATAAAGCCTCCTAGTTTAGGGAAAGGACAGGGAGCAGGCAGTAGAAAAGGGCAAAGAAAGTGCACCTCTGTGATTTTTGAAAGTTAATGTCCTTTTGAACACCAGTGTCCTGTGTGTTCCTACCCGAGTGTGAAACGAGGGGAGCTGGGGTTGCCTCCTCAGCCTTTGCTGAGCTGGTGGAGGGTGACCCTGAAAGGCCTCAGTCCTGGCAGGTGCCTTGAAGCTCTGCCCCAGCTCCTGGCTGAGTGGCAGCCGCAGCGATGTCCCCAGGCTGGCTGGGGATGGTTCGCTGCTCTCAGCAACTTCCTGATGCATCAGCTCCTCCTGATGTGAGCCAAGGGTCACCTTCCCTGCTGCTGCTGTCCTCCTCAAGGACTGCCTGGAGGGATAGGGCATTTTCCCACCTTTTTGTCCGTTCCTGAAAAGTGTGGGGAACAAGGAGGACAGAATAGCTGTTAGTCAAGCAAAACCTTCCAAGTCTGTAGATGGAGAAAAGTGAATAGAGTGATTGCCAGGGTGCAGCTTTCTAGGGGTTCAATGTTATTGCAGCCTTCTCTCCTGAGTGCCTCTGTCCAGCCACTGTTTGGGAAAGGATGTTGGATATAGAAAGACGGCTGGATTAACCAAGTACATTTATTTTTAGGGTCACTGGACCCTTTTTGTGAAGAAGATGGTTAAGAGTTTTGTTGAATCAGGGCCCTCACTGGAAAAAAACCCACAGTAAAAGGGTGTGAGAATTTGGCAAACAGGAAAAACCCAAACCATTTTAAAATTAAAAAAAAAAAAAAAGGGTGTTCAGCAATCTGTCTTGAATGTATTAGTATCAAGCCCTTTATCCTTGTGTTCTACACTGAGATAGTCATAAGCTACAAACACCCACCTTGACCTGCACTTTTGGGACTCTCCTTCTAAATAAAGCTTATCATTCCTTGACTAAATCACCAAAGAATCTAAATCTGTCCGTGTGAAAAGCTTTTTCTTTCCAGCTCTTTCTTAGCTGAGCACAATGCAAGCTGAACTGTAGTAGTTTATCAAAGAGCAAACATGTCATGTGGCCGAAGATGGATTGACAGACAGGACTTGGGTTAATTTACTGTAACCTTCCTTAAAATGTTGTGTTGAGGAAGGAAAAAGCCATTGTCACCTGGCTGGCCTTTGCCATGAAAATATTAATCTTCCCCCAAGATTGGGTTGATATACTTGTTAGTACAAGTATATCAACCCAACTGCTCTCAGAAATGTCATCATCTAAAATAGGCAGCAACATGCTGCACATCAGAAACACTCCCAACAAGGAGAAGCTCTTCCTGAGGACACAAAGGGAACCAGGGGTTGAAGATGCATCCATATGGAGACACATTTAATAGGCATCCATAGGGGTTCCTTGCGGTACCAGCTTATTCTCACATAGTTGGTTAATTAAATAGTTCTCAAATTTTTCCCCCAAGACAGATGAGGTATTTTAATATTAACAAGTCAGAAGGAAGACTGATGAAGACCACCCTTTCCAGCTAAACAAATTAATAAGGGAATTAAGATATTTGTTTTGAGCAGAAACTGCATTGTTTTGTTTGTTGTTTTGTTCTTTTGGGTAGTGCCATACATGTGATATCATACAATCATAGAGTCATGGAATGGTTTGGATTGATGGGACCTTAAAGCCAATCCAGTGCCACTCCTGCCATGGCAGGGACACCTCCCACTGTCCCAGGCTGCTCCAGCCCCAGTGTCCAGCCTGGCCTTGGGCACTGCCAGGGATCCAGGGGCAGCCCCAGCTGCTCTGGCACCCTGTGCCAGGGCCTGCCCACCCTGCCAGGGAACGATTCCTTACCAGTATCTGACCTGAATTTATTCCCCCCTGGGTCCTGTCCCTGCAGTTCCTGAGGAATTGTCCCTCTCTGGGTTCCCTGCAGCCCCTCAGAGCCTGGAAGGAGCTGTGAGCTCTCCACACAACCTTCTCCTGTCCAGGCTGAGCAGCCCCAGCTCTCCCAGCCTGGCTTCACAGGGGAGCTGCTCCAGTCCCTTCAGCAACTTGGTGCCCCTCAAAGTCAAAGATGATTTAATTGCTGAACAGTGTTTTCTCAGCTAAGACATAAATAGCAGCCACTATGAAAGTGGTATTGTCTACTGTCTGAGAAATAGTTCAGTCGCAGGATTATTTTTTTTCTTACCATGAAAAAAAGCTGCAGAATTGTAGATACATTTTTATGCAAATACATTAATTTGCTGTGCTGTGAGTGTGCACACCTCAATGTGTTGGCTTTTCAGGCAGGCACAACACACTTCTCCCATGGCTCAGGTACAAGCCAGGTCCTGGATGTGCATGCCCTGCTGGATCCGTGCCCTCTGGAGAATGTCTCTTGCACACAAAGTGCAGTCAGTGCTGCCAGCCATGCAGGGCGGCATCCCAAAGAACACAGTTCTGCTTAAAAGTCATAAAATATAGAGCTCTCAGGAACATCTTGACACTGAGGCTGATAAAGAGAGATCTTTTGATCCAGGATCAGCAGACCAGATTTAAAACTGCATTAAAGTTTTATTAGAACATATCCATATTGGAATATATCAAATAGAATTCTCTATGAGCTGCTTCATATAAACCAGAATATTTGAAAATGTCGTGGCTTGTTACTATTCAAAGTTAGGGGAAGCTGTTCTACGAGTGTCACTGTGCTGAACATTGTAATTTGGGGGATTTATGGTTGAATTTGGTTGAGTTTTTTTCAGAAGAATGGCTTTTTTGGGGGTGTTATGTTTGTTGTTTTGTTTGTTCTTCTTTCAGAAATTTCTACTTTCCTTTAGGAAAAATGAGATGTGAGGAGGAAGAAGTTGTTCCTTCCCTCCAGAAGCTCCTGAGTATGTCTGTAGCAAAGAGATACAGATCCCATTGTGGATTTGGGAGTTGTGAGAAATCAGGATGCCACACAGGAGGTGAAAGGTTTTCTTAAAGACTAGAGGAGAGGAGAATGCACAGAGCTTTCTTTTGTTCCTGGTCTTGGAGTGGAACAAAATGAAACGTGAAAAGGACAGACACTCAAGGTCAGAGTAAACAGAGGAGATTAGTGCATGAAGCCTTGGAATTCCTTTTGGCATGTCTGTTTTCTGTCACATTTTTATTATAATAAAAAGCCAAAGGATTGATTTCTTAAGTGGAAGACTCCAAAATTTGAGTCTTTTTTATTGTAGAAATGCTTGAAGATCAAGGTAGACCACAGAGCTCTGCCCACTCTGGGTCATGGTCACTGGTGTAAAAAAAGTCAGGCTGGGCAATGGTCACAAAGGAAGTTTCTTCTGTAAGAATGATATCTGGAAAGTTAGGAGGAAAACCAGGTTTTTTCACTGAAAACAAGTTTTCACTAAAGGAACAGATCAGAATATTAATTAGTACATGTGGTCTATATGTGAATTTCAAGAAAGTGAAAATAGTTCCAGTGTTCCTCAGTCTGCACTTTTTATTCCAAGCAGCTACTTCTYCTTTTGGTCTCCTGTTATTCTCATAGTTCTGGGATGCAGGGATTGAATTGAAAGATGTCAGCAATGGGGGAGAAAAGTTGTATGTGTCAGTTCAAATTTCTCCAGGTGATTGCTGATTTCATTTGTAAAATGATTGCATATTCTTTTCTCATGTAGTCTGAGGAGAGCAGAAATGCCTCTTTTGAAGGCTGTTCTTGGTGCAGAATGGAAATGCCTGTCCCAGAAAAGACCTTATATAAAACTCTTACATGCAGCTGCAGCAAAGACAGACATTTGTGAACTTCCACAGGTGATTCCACCTGCCTAGTCCTTCCTTCTTATCCTGAAGAAAAAATCCAAACAAATAAAATGACAAACCTGCACTGGAATTTCAGCTTTAAATTGGAAATTTAATGGAAATAAATGTGTGTTTTTCTCTGCATTTTCTGTGCCTATGGGAGAGGGAGATGTGTGCAGCTGAAAAGTTAGGGTTAGAACTTAAACTTTGTGAYTTTACCTGGGCAGCCTTAACATAACTTCCATGTGTTTTAATTTATTTTTGGAACAAAGTAAGATGCTAAAAACGCATAAATGAGCAGATGGGAACAAGCTAATGTTGGTTTATAATTAAATAAACTTATAAGAACTGTAAGGGCACAATATCTCTCCTCAGGAGAGCACATGAACCTTTCCCTTTTGGTAGCCCAGCTATGCTTTTGTGTGCATGTACATACTATAAAGCATTAAAAAAAAATTTGTTTTGAGAGCTATTTTATTCCTAGAGCTGGTCATGACAGCCATGGATGGACGACTGTGATAATGAATAAAGGTTGCCAAGGTGCATTTAATTTATCAGAGTGTGGCACGCAATGGGAAATACTGCAACTGCCTGAGTTAGTGCATTAGTGTAAAGACGGAATAATCTAAAGAGTTAAATTCATCTAAACATTTTGTATCCTGTTTGTTCTGACATAATTATTATATTAATTTTGGTATGCTTTGCATATTAAGCTGAATACATCCTAAGATACTAATGACCATTGTGTCAGCTTTTTATTAAACAGGAAATAAACACRCTGCAGCCACTAATTAGTTTGTTATTCATAGCAAAGAAAATGAGACTGTTCCTCTGCTTTCTAATTGAATGTATTTGCATTATTTGACAAATTGCCATTTCTTGAATCAAACAAGTGGGGGAAACAGAGAGGGTGCAGCTCCATTGGAAAGACTTGTGGTTGGAATATATTGTATGAATATACAGCAGTAATAATCACTAAATAATGAGGCATCAATACCTTGCTGATACTTGGAGATGTTGGCCAGCTCAGAAGCCTTTCCATGTACTTTATGCTCTGCTCCTAAATCTTTCTGTGCTCTGGTTAATGATGTTCCAATCTGATGGATGTGTTCTCAGTAATGAAGACACTTTACTCTTGTCCCCTGCTGTAATGAGGACACTTTACTCTTGTCCCCTGCTGTTGCCCTGGGATCACCTATCAACCACACACCTGAGGAAGCTTGAAACTATTGTCTTTTGAGCTTTGATGTCTTGTAGTCCAAAGTCCCTTTACTGTCCCTAGATAGTGAAAGTTCATAAATACCACTTTTAGTTATTGATGACATCAATATGCTGGGTGAAGTGAGAGACTGAATCACTTCTTTATGTCAGATATTGCACAAAAATTGAGGAAGTGGCCAAGGCCAGGTGGCATGAAGCCTGGGGCAACCTGCTGTAGTGGAAGATGTCTCTGCCACTGGCAGGAGTGAAATTAAATACTCTTTAAGGTCTCTTCCAACCCAAACCATTCTGGGATGCCATGATTCTCTAACTGGCAGACTCTCCCACTGTGCAATCAATGTCCCTTTTTGGTAACAAAGAGCAGTACTGTACACTTAAAGCTGTAAAGGGTGATCAGAGTCAACCACAGAATACCCAAACCCATACATGAATCATTGTCCTAAAGCTGCAAAGGGAGAGGGAGGTAATGAGCTCATTTGGGTGGAAATCAGCTTATTACTGTGCCAGCCTTTGACAGTCCATCACAGTCCTTGCCAACGAACAGTTCCTGGCTGCCTACCCATGGCCTGCAGCCCACACTGCAAACCCAGACTGGTGTCACTGTCACCTGCACCCAGCACTGCAAATGGGGGTGATGAGAGCCACCCAAACCCACAGCAGTGCATAAAGACAAAAATCCTGTAAATGTTTGGTTTCTGAAGTCATATAACACTTGGGAAGGATCCTGATGGGAAAGGATGCGGGATTGAGTGACACAACTGAAGAAGTTGGAGAGAGAGGTGTTTTGTAATACAGCAAAAGAAGTAAATTTGTAAAGGAGGAGGCTGTAAAGAACTGCAACAGTCATGAACAACTGAAAGCAGGGCTTCATCCAAAACATTCATGAGCATAGCATGTGAGAGCTCTTGTCCTGTCCAGAACTCACTAAACCCTGAGAAGAGTGATTTAACTATGACCAGCATATGAGAGTTATTTCTGTGAGTATTTGCAGCAATACTAATGGCATGAGAACAATAAAGTGTAGGTCTGATATTTCAATAGATCTAACTACATGTATACAAAGAAATCCAAGCAATGTATATTTTCATAGTTCAACTAAACTTTGTTACATAGATGAACTGGTTCTCTGGTATTCAGGGTGCTGGGAACTTTTGCTGCAGTTCTATTCCACCCAGGCTTTCTATTCCACAAATATTTGTAACAGTAAATGGAGCAGCATTCATTCATCTGTCAGCTGAATTTAATCAAAATCAAATGAACTTCTGAGCACTGTCTCTGTCTGAAAACTTTAGAATATCAGATTTGTCATGATAAAGCATTTTTCTCTGTTTCTCAACAACACCATAAAGACAGAAATTAAACAGAATTCCTCCCACAGCTGACACAGGAGAGTGTCACTGAGGGTTATTGAAGCAGACTTCTGAGAGACTGATGGCTGAGGAACAGAATGAAAGCAGCACTGAAGGCACCAAACACAGCTGGGTCTGTTGGCTCTTGGTGAATATGGTTACTTTCCACTCCACGGCCACCAATTTTAAGAATTTAAATATTACCTCATTAATTTGTCGAAGTTTAATTTTCATAGCACATTACATAGTTCTGGAATYGTCAGTTTCCACCTGTGAGCAGCAGTATTCCCATATCTGCCAGATGCCAGGGCCACAAAAGGAGTTTTATCCTGACCATTTCTTGCTCATCCTTATTAACAAATAGGTTGGACTTGATAATCTCAAAGGTCTTTTCTAACCCAGCTGATCCTGTGAAATAAAAATCCAGAGATCAAACAAACAAAAAAGTTCTTCAATTCACTGATTTTTTGTTATTATTTTTCTTATCTTATGCTTTTAGTATGTGATTATATAAATTAAAATCTCTGTTGAACAATATAATTGTTTACCAACACATGAGTCTAAATAGAATTTGGGCTGGTGACTCCTTCCTGGTTTTCCGTGTATGGAGAGCCTCTTTTATCAAGACAAATGGCTCCATCCATCATTTCCCAGGTCTCAAAGCACAAGCTGGTGTCTGGAAACGTGGTTTAGTAAATACAAGGATTTTCTGCCATCAAACACTAGAAAAGGATCCTCAAAGAAATAGATTTTAACAAACATTTTAGAGTGGATCTTTGCAGCCCATTGAGTTGGATGACAGAGACTGTCCTTTGGGAAGGGAGGGGGAGAAGACGCAGAAAACGTATTTAAAATAACCTTATTTATGATTATTCTGTTTTCAAGGTCACTCAAAGGCATCATGGACAGTTAAACTAAATATAATATGGCATTTTCRTAGAATAAAACTGAATAAAAAAGAATGTCAAACCCTGAATAAGAAAGATGTCAAACCCTGACCCATGTTGTGATTATGATACTAACATGATAGTGATAGAAAAAAAAATTGGTAATTTTTTCAGTGTCAGCCATTTAAGGATCAGGAGCTGTGCCCTGAACCACAACCTCCTGCTGTTAATTCTTTAACAGCAATCCCTTCCTTTAATCACCAATCCCCACTGGACTCATGGGCCAAATAGTGGAAGCAATAGCAGATATATGAATTTTTTATTATATTGGGTATTCCAAATTAGAAAGCAAACAGATTAAAAACCCCAGTGTGGCAGAAGTGTGTGTTAAAGGTTCTGAAGCAATTTTAGAGTTAATGTAGAGAGCTTAGATTGTATATGAAGTGTACAGTGATAATGCCTGGCAGCTCTCAAGGCTGATGGCTCCATTATTTAGATGTGCCATCCTCTATGTTTGGGTAGTGCTGAGGAATTTCTCAGAGGGACCATCAGGAGGTTTTCACTGACACTCACAGGCACTCAATGGGGTCAATATTGTTTAGTGACAAATACTGGAATTTAATGCTTATCAGATGTATTCTTTAGTGAAACACTGGTTAATGAGCTGGGGATTTGCAGGCATAAATAATCATGGAACAAATTGCTCCTGCAATTTGGGACTCCTTCCTTCCTTCCTTCCTTCCTTCCTTCCTTCCTTCCTTCCTTCCTTCCTTCCTTCCGCCACTCCCTCCCTCCCTCCCTCCTTTCTTTTTGGAGTGTTATTTTTGGTGACACACTACAAATGTTACAGAGAATAATGAATAGTATTTGCTCACCTTCTTTCAAGGTGAGAAAGATGATCTTGCAACACCCTCAATTTACCATGTGAGTGTCTCATGTACTCTCAGCAGAACTGTGAAAAGAGCATCTCTGAAGTCAGAGGAAAATGGAGCTTAAATATCCTGTTATATGGTATAATTTACAATATACAGCATAGGCTTCTAACTAGGATCCAGAAGCCTTCTCGATTTTAATGTTGCTTCCTTGTATTTCCTGCTCTTTACAGGGTGCACATGCATTTACAGCTCTGAAACTAGCACATCCTCGAAAGTTTTACTTTAGGCTCATTACCTACCTAAATAATTATCTAATTCTTGATGTAAATACTTTTTTTTATTGCTTTAGATTTTTCAGAGATATTTTCATTTTTCATGCACAAAGTCTGAATCCCAGCACATATGCACACTTCAAAGATCAAGAGAACAGGGACAGTTTTTCTGAGGGGTGCCACCACCATGCTGGAGCCACAAATGCAAAGCTTTTCCTCTTCCACTTTCCGCTGTTGAAATGCAGAGTAAAGCAAAAGAGTTGCACTTGGTGCAGCTCTGGCCAAGATTTAGGAGCAGGATGCACATCTGTAAGTGCTTGAGCATGTATGGAGTCCTGCAGAAATCAGTAACAGCTCTGTGGGACTCACATGTCCTGGGAAGGAGTTACCAAGTCTGGGACTGAAAACTGGGGAAAAAAAAAACCCAAAATTGTTTATAGGTGAAGTCTTCCTATAGTTTTTTGCTTATTTCCTTATGACATTGCAGGGAGAACCTACCTTTCTGAGTGTGATATGTTCACATCCACAGAATTATGAGCATCCCTTTTACGTTTCAGACCAACCCATTTTGTGACTCAGCAGGACCTGTCCAGACTGGGAGCCAGACTCATAAATCAGTTGCTCTACACATATCACACAGGAAGTAAATTAATTTCTCTAAGAGAGAAAACTAGGAAAATAGAAGTTGTTATCTATTTATTTTTACAACATTTCAGTGGTTACATACTTGAACAATTACAGGTGCTTTTAACTTTTAAAAATTTTATTCCTTCTTTTTAAAATTTAAAAAAACAACACAATCCAAAAGCTCCCTGGGCTTTTTAACATAACCTTATGTTCTCTCTCAAATATAATTCAGAGTGTCTTTTTCATAGCATTTTAATTTTTTAAATGCCTTTTTTTTTGTGAAACACAAAACATAGCRTCTATGGTCAATATAAGTATTGCAGTAGATAATTTAAGAACTCATTCACTTGGCCCCAGCCAAATTTTATGATGTGTAGCACTCAACAAATCACATGAATTTGTCATCTCCCTGAGCACACTCCAGTTCATACCTCATGACCAGTGGTGGTAGACAGGCAAATTAAGAATCTGCTGACAATAAAGCTTTTTTTTTTTYCTTTTTTTTTGAAATATGCTCAATTCCTCTAATAGATGCAAGTCTCACTTACGTTTGACAAGTAACTGGACAAGAGGAAATGCATTCCCAATGGAAGGGAGTAGGTTCAGATTGGATATTAGGGAGAATTTCCTCCCTGGCAGGGTGGGCAGGCCCTGGCACAGGGTGCTCAGAGCAGCTGGGGCTGCCCCTGGATCCCTGGCAGTGCCCAAGGCCAGACTGGACACAGGGGTTAGGAGCAGCCTGGGACAGTGGAAGGTGTCCCTGTGGTGGAATTAAATGGCCTTTAAGGTCCCTTCAATCCAAACCATTCTAGACTCTATGATCGACAATGACAAAACCACCCTGAGAGTAAATCTAAAGTCAAAATTCTTAAAAAAACCCCACCAGTTGGGTCTCAGGCACAGGGTGAGATTTTGGAGTGTTCCTAGCAGGGCCAGGAATTGGACTCAATGATGCTGGTGGGTCCTTTCCAACTGAGGATAGTCCATGATTCTGTGATATTTTCAGTTGACAAGGAAAGAAGCAAGGACAGACTTTCAAAACTTCAAATAATTATAAGATAAATATGCTTATCTTGAACTCTCTTATTCAGAGATTTCTTAAAAYTTGGAGTTGGCCTTCTAAAACAACTAAAACATCTTGCATATAATGCACAGAGTGCTGTAAATGCCATATTTAATTTTCCTTTCCTGGATTAGACTGGTTACAATTGGGAAAAATCAAACCTTCTTGTTGGTTCTACATTCCTTTTAACTCTATATTTGTATTTTAGGAGTGGAGCATGAGGTGGGCAGAAGTTACTTCTAAATTTACATTCGGTTTGGCTTTAGAAAAAGAGACTCAAAATTAAAATTTACTGTAGAGGAATTAGATATTTTTTAGGCTGCATCCTCACCTGGAGTAAATACCTGTGAGTAAGAGCAGTAGAAAATCTGAGCTGCGAGAATATCTGCATCCTTTATCTTTGCTTAAGGTTAGCCTGTTACATTTCCYATTCTGTGATATGTTAAAAATAAAACTTTTTTTTATATTTTATTGAAATTTCTGGATGTCCTCATAAAAGCCTAAATGTTAGAGGAACAATATTAATAAGTCATCCAGTTCTCTTTGAGCTGACACATATTCTTGGCAGTAAAAGAATATTACATTGCACCAGCTGTGCAGAACAGAATTTGGAGTCTTGCTCTGAGTCAGTTCAAATGTGTATGTAACAACATTTGAGTCTGGCATATGATGGGGGGTCTTAAATCTTATTATATATTCTCTATAGACTTGGAGAGGGTCATTGTGTTTGGGGTTTTTTGTTTGTTTGTGGTTTGGTTTTGTTGGTTTCCTTTTTAAAAAAAATATTTTTAATCTGTGTCCTCATTTAGGAAACATAGAAAAAYTTCAGAAATAAACTTGAGATTTATAGCTCTCTTGTAGCTGAAGTGCATGAAAAGATACAATGATCATCTATTCCAACGAATTAATTTTATATAGCAAATTTTAATACTATGAAGTTTGGTTTCCTATTCTTTCAAATACATAATACTGTTTAGATAAAAGTGGTAAGTTTGATAAATAGGTATAGTTCAAATCTTTTAGKGCTAATTTCATTCACAGGGAGAACAAATATTGTCCAATTTTATGGCTGTGCTGTGTTGTTATAATATGATTCATAATTTTAAGGGACTTTTGAAACCAAATCCAAAAACATTTTCTATATACAATCTCTTTTGGACATTGCTCTCAGACAGACTGACTCCCACACAGATGGGTCTTTCTTGAATCAGAAGGGAATCGGAGATACAAAATATGCTTTGTTTATCTTGTACCAGTTTGCAATGTGATCCAGAGGGATCTACACAAGCTCCAGAAAAGGCTTCTGGGAATCTCCTGAAGTTCACGAGGACCTGGGCTGGGGCAGCCACCAGGATCAGTCCAGGTTGGGGATGAGCAGCTGGAGCAGCCCTGGGAGAGGCCCCGGGGGAGCTGTGGGGCAGAGCTGGCCCTGTCCCAGCCGTGCCCTGGGACCCCAAAGCCCTGCCCTCGGCTGAGCCCAGCGTGGGCAGCAGGGGAGGGGATTCTGCCCCTCTGCCCCTCAGGTGAGACCCCACCTGCAGAGCTGCCCCAGCCCTGGGACCAGCACAGCCTGGACCTGGAGCTGCTGCAGAGAGCCCAGAGGAGGCACCAGGAKGAGCAGAGGGATGGAGCAGCTCTGCTGGAGGAAAGGCTGGCACAGCTGGCATTGTTCACCTGCACAGGAGAAGCTTTGGGCTGAGCTCAGGGTGGCCTTGCAGGGCCTGAAGGAGCTGCAGGAAAGATGGAGAGAGACAATTGACAGGGGCTGGAGGGACAGGAGCCAGGGAATGGCTCCCACTGGTAGGGATGCTAATGTCTTCACAAACAATCCCATGGGTGAGGGGATGGGTGTTAGCGGTTTTGAAATGGGTCTTAATATCTCTGCTAAATCCAAGAAGCAGGTTTGTTGCAGAGCTCAGACAGCTTGGCTCCTGAAACAGCTAAATGGGTCTGCACAAGGCTGAACTTCTGAACTTTGCAGTAAAATAAAGGGTTCAAGGTAGGATATGGGTTAAGTGGTTTGGGAAGGGTGGACCTTCGTCATACTTCAGCTGAGGAGGAAAGGAAGAGGGCAACACGTGACCAGGAATTTAGGACAAAAGGAGGCTGCGCTCCCCTAAACCTTGACAAAGAAAACCCTGCGGGAATGTGCCCCAGTGGCCTCTCTCCCTTTATTTGAATGAAGTTTTACAACTCCTCTGTCTCCTTTTGGACATAAACCTCTGATGTTGTGAGTATTTTCTCAACAGCACTGTCAGAGGGCAGGGATGGATTTGGATATTGGGAAGGAATTGTTCCCTGGGAGGGTGAGCAGGAAGCTGTGGCTGCCTCGGGATCCCTGGCAGTGCCCAAGGCCATATTGGACATTGAGGCCTGGATCAGCGTGGGACAGTGAGAGGTGTCCCTATCCAGGACAGGAGATTGGAATGAGATGTGCTTTAAGGTCCCTTACTGAGACAAAGTAAAAATCCCCGGAGTAAAAAATCCATTTAAAATTAGGTGAAATGTCCAGTAAGGGTGAAAAGTCTGTAAGGCCAAAGCTGAAGGGAAAACTGCAGAACAGACATAATAGAAAGACAAGAGAGAGACAGATAAAGAAAAACAGAAACTACTGCAAGGACAAGTCAACCTGACCTAGGAATTCTTTCTGATAAAAGAAACTAGTGGCAAATGTCACGCGAAATCCTGTAAAAATGAATATGCATGAACCTATTGTGAAACTGTGTACATATGTATTTGAAAGGAGGATAAAAAGGGACCTGAAGTCCCCAGAGGTACGCATGCCTTTTGAGGAGAGCATTCTCCGCATGCGTCCAGCGCTGTAATAAACATACCGGCTTTTACAACTTTAACAAAGTTGTGAAGCTCTTTTCTTTATCTCCGCAAAACACTCCAACCCAAAGCATTCCATGATTATGTAATAATTTGTCTACTTGAAATAATTGGAATCAGTGTAATGGGAATTAGTAGAATCCTTGTGGGTCCCTTCATGCTCAGGATATTCTGTGATTCCGGCCCTGGCACCAGCCTCTGGCCTGGCAGCAGGGTTGCCATGGTGTCCCCAGGGTGCTGCAGGCCAGACAGGACTGTCCCAGCTCCGGGCACATGGCACATCCCCAGCTCATCCCCAGTGCATCCCCAGCACTGCCCGGCACGTTGGGTGGGGCCGGGCTCTGGGATCTGGGGACAGGAGATGTCCTGGGAGCTGCTGGGGCCGGCAGCTCTGCCAGTGCCACGGGGGCTGCTCTGTGCCTGCTGCCCCCGAAAGGACAGAGCGGGGGGACAGCAAGGGGGACAGCAAGGGCCCGGTTCATGGTCCCGCAGGAACAGGACACACCAGAAACCACCCTGTCCGTTCTAGCCTTATTAACCCACAGCACATTCCTTGAGGGAAGATGCACAAAGACATAACAGGCTCCTAACACTGGCACATTTTGCTGCTGCAAAATTCCAGTGGCCTCAGACAGCTCCATGACATTCCAGTTCACTGTTCCAGAAAGTCTAAGGGGAAAAAAAATGCAGCAAATGTTTTAACATCCTCTGAACTTTGGGCACATCATTTACACAGGAAACCCTCTAGCTGTCCATGACATTCCAGAATCTCTAACCCCTATGTGACTGCTCACGAGTTTTTAAAACTTCATATATTGAACTAGGTTTGAACACATAATATTAAAGAACTGCAGCTTTAAGAGCACGGGGGTGATAATATTTTTCAATTCTAGTTTTTGAAATCAATATTTGCTTCTTCACTGCTGAACTTGCTGATGTTTTTTGAGAGCTTTATTTGTGGGTTCTTATCTAGATGCTTATCTGGCCTTACAGACACTTTTGCTCCCTGGTATTCCTTAATCAGGTTTGCTTTTCAGACTTCCACACTGGATTTTCACCACACACAATAAACATTTGATTTATAAGGTGTGGGTCCCTTTCATCAACCTTTAAATGAAACTTTAAGTGTTTATCCTGTAGAGAGGAAGTCTCATCTCAGTGAAACTTGAGTAATTTTAAGGAGAAGGTCTCCAAACTGTCTCCAAAATTCCTTCTTCAGCAAAGCAGGTATAAGCAGTCCCTCTTCTACCCCAAAATCTTTAGGCATGTGTTTCAACCCACTGGAAGTGGTGTGGGCTTCCTCTGAATCTAAAATATGTTGCTTTGATGCATGAAGTGCTCATATGTAAAACCAATTCATGTGGTCAACACATTGAGTGATCTTCCAGATTCTGAGTGATATTATCATCTGATCTGTCATCATTTCTTGATATTAAATACATTGACTTCATTCTTTTAAATAATTTCTCTTGGAAGCAGGTAAGAGACTTAACCTTTCCTATGGTCTTACACTTAGGATGTTCATAATTAAGCAATGGAAATTCATGATGTAGCAATCAAAACCTTTTTCGTATGCAAATGAATATGAACTTTTTTCTCACCTGCAGGAGGTGAAGACGTCTTACTTTCCATTTTAATACTTTAGTTATTCCTCTTGTTTTGATATTAAATGGACCTAAACACAAAACTACATGTATTAATTTAGGTAAATTAGATCCTACTGTGTTTTTTACTTCACACCAGCTTATTTATCATGCCACATTCTGATGATGTCCGTGTCTTTATTGTGATTCATGAGCCCTTTCATCCTATTTCCCCCCCCATCTTGTTGAGGAGAGTGAATGAGAGGCTGGGTGGGTGTTTTGCAGCTGGTCAAGGTCAACAAACTCAATTTGAATTGTTACCAATGGACTGTTGGTGATGTTGGTTGCCATAAACACAAACTGCCTCCTATTCCAGGCAGCCTGAAACCACAACATTTTTGGGATTTCTGGAACACTTAGAAGGTGTTTGGGCATTTTATTAATGACAGACCACAAATCATTTTAACACAAGTATTGGGGTACTTCAAGGGGTATTTCAGGACAGTTTTATCCTTAGGGTACATACAATACATCAGAAATGTCTYCTTTAAATTCACTGCATAAAAAAATATTTTCCCTAGTCTCACCTTTCTGCAGAGGACAGATCTTTTGCTGATCTTTGGCTTTGTCACTATATCCCAGTTCAACCCTTGAGGGCTCCAAGGTTTTAGCAGGACTTCAATAAATTATTTCACATAAATGGTTAAATTCTGATTCAGCATCTGGATAACCTCGCATAAATAGAACATGAACTCTTAAATGGTTTATAGTAGAAAATAAGAACTGAGACTATTTTTTCTCCTAAAATATTATATTTATCAAGTAAAGCTATTCAACTATTAGGAGTTCGTTCCACTTATTATATTTAGTGGCAGTAACATTCATCAGTTCATGTTAATTACATCAGATATGTGTGGTGACAAGTGGAGATTTGAGTATAATCAAAATGAATTAACGTTTTGCATAGACAATAGGGAAAACACATGCCATGAGTAATGAACAAAAAGAGCCTGTAAATAAAATATAAACAAAAAGGAAAATATCTTATTTTGATTATTTGTTCAAAGCAGCTTTCTTGTACTTGTTTTTGAAAATTGTGTGGTAAAGACTAAATGATATCGAGGTGACTCAGAGAAGGGAGGATGAGTTAGGACACCTCTAAGTTTTGAAATATTACAGTGTCTCTGCTCTTGCATCTCTTCCATGCAGTTGGGTAAATGCTGGAATTTATCTTATTTCTGATGTTTAAGCCCAGGAGGTACCCATTCCCTATGTTGTGGACGCCCAGGAGTGCCCCTCACAGCTGGAACACCTTGTCTCTCCAGAGCTGGACMAGATCCCACAGATCCCTGAGCTGAGGATGTTTGGGAGTGTCCCTCACAGCTGGAATACCTGGTCCCTGCAGGACTGGAACAGATCCCACAGATCTATCTCATTTTTCCCCAAGTGGTCCCATTCACGATGCTGAGCTTGCATGGAGCCTCACAGGCTCACAGGCGGAGCTCCACACRGGTGACAGCTCTGGGATGTTTGCACCTTTCACTTCTCCAGAGGCAAACCCTCTGTTCATTCAGGGATCAGGGAAAACAATACCCAGGGAACTCCCTGTCTCAGCAGGCACTGCAGGAGCCAAGGGAGCCAGACTGTGTGCTTTGCTTTCTTTTCACTCCTCTCCAACACACTTTGTTAGAGGGTTTACCTGCTGGGATGGTGCTTAAGTCACTTCTGTGAGTGGTCCAAACTGACTTGCTCCAGGCTGTGGTCTTACTGCCTAAATCAGCAGTGCGTGCGTGTTTACAACACTGCACCTTCTGTTGTTCAGTGCTGATCTCCCCACACCTCCCATTAGGATTTCAGGGCTCTGTACATTCCTGCTTGATTATTTTCCAGCTAAACTCCTGTGAAATTTATTTTATAACCCCAGCATCAACACAGTTTATTACATTTGTTGATCCAGAAGAAGTTACTGCATTTTGATAATTTGTAGGCATATTTCTAAGTAATTGCAGCTGTGAGTCAAGGAAGAAGGGAGTCAGGAATAGAACACACATACATGTACCTCAGAAACAGCTGAAGAAATTAATTTGTAGAGCATAAGCGAAGTTTTGTCTTGGGAGCTGGGACTGTTTCTCAGAATGTATGCAAGCAGTTATTATAAAGTGTACGCGCTCCTGAAAACAGGGAGATTAAGGCAGTTATTCTTGTGACTGTTACCAGTGCCAGCACAGTGCCAAGACATTGCTTTCTACACAGTTTTGTTGCCTAATGCAATGATGATGGCTGTAACATCTCCTGACTGAAGAGAAATTATGTGGTTCTCAAAGCGCATTTTCCTTAGGGCTTTGAAGACACAGTGTGAAAATAGACCCCAGTATTAATAAACTCCATGGCTGCTGATTTTCATTATACTTATTGTATTACGTTACGTTACGGTACGTTACGTTACGTTACGTTATGTTACATTGTATTATATTATATTATATTATGTTACATTGTATTATATTATATTATATTATGTTACATTGTATTATATTATATTATATTATATTATATTATATTATATTATATTATATTATATTATATTATATTATATTATATTATATTATATTATATTATATTATNATTATATTATATTATATTATATTATATTATATTATATTATATTATATTATATTATATTATATTATATTATATTATATTATATTATATTATATTATGACAGGAAAGGTGACAGAGAGGAAATAAAGACTGATTGATGGGAGAACAAAGTTTTGCCCATCCCCAGAGAGGTGCAATGACCCAAATAAAAGAAGTCCTGGCTGGGATTTCAGAGTATCTGCCTCTTATATAAACTGAATGAGAAAAAAAGGCAAAATTAAATCCAACTCAGCAAAACAGGTGGAGGAAGATAAATAATTCTGATCTTACATCCTCTGCAGCATTTAAACAAAATCTCAGCTTCTGCACTTCCTGGAGCCAATAAAAATGTAGCCCACCCTGTTCTGCTCTATGGCAATCAAGAAAGATGTGTTTCAAAACAGTCTCCAAGATTATACCTTTTTTATATTAAAAGACTGGAAAGAAGTCCTACAATTCCCATTTTAATTTGGGTGTTTAAACCAGAGGGGAGGGAAGATTTTTAAAAAGCTCATCTCAAATGGGCACAGAAGCAGCACTTTGCATGGAAGTAAAGGGGTGCAGCAACACCAAATATTGTCATGCAAATTTGTTTTTGAAAGATGGAGAATMATTTCTAACACAGTCAACCCTTGAAATATTTATAACTTGCAGCAGAAATAGAGGAGTGCAGAATGTTCTCTGGTAGTTGTCCCCCCCTTTACCTTTTTCTTGTTAAGGGAGAGAATTGGTCAGTAACCACTCCAAACTCACTGGTGGCCATGCTGCATCCATCCAAGGGGCTGGACAAATGAGATTAAAACTGGATGTCAGGACAGGTTGGCAYTGGGTGGCTGCAGTTGCTCCCAGTCCAGCTCTGCCTTGCTCTCCTGTGAATGATCAGTTCCCTCCTGAGCTGGGTGAGACTACTTTGTGAACCAGCTCTTGAACCAGCAGAGATTTTGCCCTCTTGTATTAAATAAAGGAGTCTTAAAACTTCCATTTAAATCTGAGGCGGTTATAGTATAGGAGAGGAAAGATTTTTTTAAAAACTTAATTCCCAATTAGGAGACGGGTGAGGAAACAAAATGGGCGTGCAAGACTCCTGAGGAGAAATAAGCAGCCATGTATTTCCCAAGTTTCAGTATATGCTGTTTGAAGAAATAGGGGATTTCTTTGCTGTCAGGTGAAGGATAATTCAAACCCTCTCAGATGTTTTGGAGGTGCAGGTACAGGAGGGAGCTTTGTCTGAGACAAGCTGTTACCCCCAGGCATGTGATTACGGTTCAAAGTGCTTTATTGTACGAGATTCACAGGGCATTTCCCAGGGATGCCTTTAGGATTCCACACTGAAGGGATGGAGAGATAAATTAATCTCTGCAAATGAGGAAAGGAGGTGTGAATTGCTTCTTCTTTCTTTGTGCAGAATTACTTCATTGGCAAAACCCCCTCCCTCCCCTCTCCAATCACTGTAACGTATTCGTGTCAAGTTTTAGGTAAAATCTGGTGTTTTCTATTTTTTTTTTTTTCCTTTAAAGACTTTCATTGTTCATAATACTATTAATTCCTTCTTCATTTCTTCATTTGTTCAAGAAGGATCATCTGTCCTTTCATTTTCATGAAAGCGTTTCACTTTTGACATGCTTTTCTTAGTTTCTCAACTAATGAGGAGACCATAGAAAATGGCCCTCAAATTTGAAATAAATCCACATTCATTCATAAATCCACAGCATTCTGTATCAGTAAACATTTACTGTTACCCAAATAAGATACTGCTGGAGTAAAGCAGAGATTTTTATTCATGGGAGCATCCACCAACAGGGTGAAGTGATTTGTTAAAGTCAAGTCAGCAAAAAGAACACCTGGATGAAGACAATAATTAGATTTGTAGAGAAAACAAATATGAGATAATTTTGATCCCTCATATAGTCCTGCATCTGTGTTTCTTTCTTTTACTGAAGGCTTTGTGTGTTTTCTGGATGAGTTATTGTTCCCCTAATCACCAGACCATTGGTTGCCAATGAACTTGAAATCCACCAGTTGTAYTGGGCTGCTGCTGGATTTGGCCAGGGAACCTGGAGCTTTTTTCCAGGAGGGCTCTGAATGGCTCCAAGGGAAATAACGGAGCTTCTATTTTTCTTCTTCTTTCCCCCTTCTTCTTTGCCTTTCCTTTATTTTCACATATAGGTATTACATATGTGGTCTCAGGAGACAGCAAAATATATACAATGTGGGCTTCTTTTTTCATGCATTGAAAAACCAACCCTTGTACTGCCACTTATTATAAATTTCCAATCAGCTAACAAAGGTGGAATATATTAAAAACTATTTTCTGCCTATAGCGCAGTACATTTTAATTTTTGTTCTGGTTACTTCTGTTGGTTTTTTCCATGACTATTTTTGGTCCTAAATACAGGCCTGTAAACTGCTTTAATCTTTCCTTCAGGAATAATTTAATCTTGGGGAATATGTTTTCTGACATAATTAATGATTTTTTAATGGGCTCGGTTATCCCATGGAATAGCTTTGGCATTTAGAAGATCTTCAAGCTCTTAATTACTATGTTTCCAGGTTCCTCCATGAGCGTAATCTCTGTAAAATATCACATACCATAAAAAGGCAGAAAACTTATTTTTAAATTAGGATCTTTAATACACCAGTAAATTTTGATGGCAATGTTGTAAAAAGCCAAACTTTCCTGTGCAATAACTTCTTTCACATGTGTCTTACTGAGCTGCTTATGATACAGCTTCAAAGGAATAATGATGGTAGATCAGATTTAAGCAGCTTGGAATACTCCTTGACAAAGGTGCTTTCAGCTGCTGCATCCTGACTATTTGTAACCATGTTCTGTACAAAAAAAAAGTACGAGGCACTGAAAATATTAATGATGTTGTGCTCTGCTCCTGGGTGTTCAAACATTGTCAGCATCTGCAGGATGCTGTTTGATTTTGCTTGGGTTTTTTCTGGTAAAGAAATATCTTTCCGATTTTATTATTGTTATTTTATATACTGACAGTATTAATTAGTGAATCAGGCAGGAGAAAAGAGCTCAAATACTGGAATGTATTTATAGTTGTAATCAAAAGACAGATTAAGGAATATGCATAGGTACAAAACTGCTTTTGCACAGCTGATACAGAATTCCAGTATAGTTTGGGTCATTAAAGCTCATCTCATTCTACCCCCTGCCATGGCAGGAAAACCTTCCACTGTCCCAGGCTGCTCCAAGCCCCAATGTCCAACCTGGCCTTGGGCACTGCCAGGGATCCAGGTGTCATTATAAAGTACGACACAGTACGAAAGTACACAACTCCATCAAAAGGGTACAAGAGAGAAATTTATTAAACCAACGTTGCTTTTATACTTCTTTCAGATATTGACACCCATCTAACACACATACAGTGCCCATTGGCCATAAAAGAGAAACAAAGTTCCCAGTAGGCCACCAGGGAGCCACGTCACTCTGCGAGCCAGCCAGAGTCCACATCTCTCAACTTTCTCTTCTTCCTCTGGTCTCCATGGTAACGACCTTGGTGTTCCTTCAGGAAGAGATACAGGGCTTCTCCTTATCTTCAGGAGGCCCTGCTGGCTCACAGGGACAGCACAGAATGTCTTTCCCACATCCAGGGGCAGCCCCAGCTGCTCTGGGCACCCTGTGCCAGGATCTGCCCACCGTCTCAGGGAACAACTCCAAATTCCCAATATCCCATCCAGCCCTGCCCTCCGGCAGTGGGAGCCCTTCCCTGTGTCCTGTCCCTCCAGTTCCTGAAGAATTGTCTCTCTCCATCTTCCCTTTCTGATACATAAAGGGCTTCAGTCTTCAAACTGTTATCAGTCTAATGCCTTTCTCTGGAAGGTGGAAATTATCGATCTGAATCACCAGAAGATTTTGATTTTGTGGAACGGAGGTCATCTCATGTAACTGGAGATGTTCATTAATTGGATGTCACCTGAGGGATGGGTGTATTTGGAATGGTCCTTGAGGCTGCCTTTATAACTAAGCAGGAAGAAATTCTGTAGCAAAGCTTGTGTGCCCATAAAACATTCACTTCAGAGTGACATGGATCATGTGGAAGGGGCCCATTTCTCTTCTTTAAAGAGTCCAACTCTAAAGTCTCTGACTTTAAAGCAGTGAATGAGAGTAGCTGAGCCATGGATGTGTGTATCCCAACAGTTCAATTCCAGCTGTGGGTTTGGAGAGTTGATAGAACTTAGTTTTTCTGTGTAAACTGCCTGTAAATGTGGTCTGTGGGAWGATTAAAATCTCTGTGACAGTGGAGATGTGTTGTTCCTCCAATTAGGAGCAACACCAGACTCCATCTGGGTGCAACAGGAGCAAGGGAAGAGCACAGGTGGGGCAAACCAGGATTTTCATAACAGTAGCAAGCACGAGTGAGGCTGTGTTGATCCTCCCAGCAGAATACCAGCTCCGTGCAGAGGCTGTGCAGGAATGGGCAGCAGGAGGTGAGCCAAGGTAAAGAGCAGGACAGGTGGCTCCAGCTGGAAGAGGCACGGCTAATTCAGCAGAAGGACTTGCAGCAGGACTTCTTTATGTTTAGTAGGACTAAATAACAGCAGTTATTTACAAGTTGCACCCTCAGAACACTCAAGTGCAGAGCCCTGTCTAACACTGATGGCTGAGGCTCAGCTGCACAAACCTGGCTTATCCAAGAGCACAAAGGCACTGTAATTGCAACTATTTAAATTTTCAGCACCATGATTTGTTTTAGTTAGGGCTCTCCTTTGAGTACTTAAACCTTGCATATACATTTTTAATTTCAATTGGTCCAGTGAATTGTATTACATACCTCCTAAAGATGGAATATAACAAAGTATCACAGTTTTGGGCATCAGCTACACTATACAAAATATAATTACACATTACCTAGCGTTTTCTTTTCACATAAAAYTACTGAACTTGGAGAAAACAGCAGTAGCAGCAATAGAAAGAAATTTTATAAGGATTTATTTAACTTGCTCTGTGCATGTTTAGTTAGTTGTTCTTTTTATTGATTTAACTTCTATTGATTACTTAATTGCTATTGATCACTGATATTCTGACACTGCATTTTAGCTGTAGATAAACAGAATTTACTTTATCCTTAGATCCAGTGCTGATATTTGTATTCATGAAATAATAAGCAATAAAATGTGGGTGCTTCTCAGGAGGAACCCTGAGTGGGAGAGGGGTTAAGATTTATCCAGAACTGTAATGTTTAAAAACTCTTCCAAAATTAGTTCTGTAATTAGTTCTGTAATTAACTTCACCTCTGAAGTCAAATATGAGCCAGTTGGTGTTGCAGAATATTCACAGAGAACAAATGGGGCCATATCAGTTCATCCAGGACCTGCAACCCTTCTCTGTGAAACACCTGTTTCCATTTCTTTTGGGAGAGAAGGTGGGCTTGATCCAATGGGTTGACTTTTTAACAGTCAAACCAACACATGCACTTCAAACTGAGCCATGAAATAAATGATCTGGGTCTGACATACCAAGCTGGTGGTGTAAAATCACTGAATATTCAGTCTGCTTGAAGGGTGCTCCATGGGTAGGACAGAATCCATTCCCTCCCCTTCCTGCTTATCAATATCCGAATTAAAACCCCTCTTTGTACTTAAAAATGTATTTAGRAAAAAATCCTATTTTGTCTAGAGGTTATGTTTGCTGGATATCAGCAGCAAAATGGGATGGGTATAGTTTTCTATTAAAAAAAAAAAAAGATGAGAAGAGATAAATCATGATGTTACAGAAGCCAAACAGCAAAATGTGAACTTCTGAAAAGTCACTCATTTCATGTATTGAGCTTTGAGAAAATGACTTCAGAATAATGAGATAAACTATTCCCCAGCACCCTGATGGGATCTACTGGAGTGAGAATAATAAGGGATCATCCAAATTTGATTCATAATTGACTCCAGTGTAACATCCATGTGATTCCTGACAGGTGAATAAAATTCTGAAGAATTGAGAGAGTTGAATTCTGGGAAAAGAAAAGCCATAGCCATATGCAAAATTAGGAGGTACTTTTTATGTGTTTTGTGCTACAGAAAAATCAGATTTTTTCACCCTTCTTGTCCCAAGAAAGTAGAAGGGAAAATTAAATGAGATTTTTAATATAGAAATAATTTATCTGATTTTAATTACAAGTTATTCATAGCACTATAAATATCAGAGATTGTTCAGGTTATGCTTTTTTTTGATTTATGCTCACTGATATTTGAGACATTCAATTCCTGAAGTCAAGAATTCTGATCTGCTCTTCAGAGTAGGACAATGCATTGTGATGGACAATTTAATTTGAATATGTAGAAACCTAAAATTTAGTTTAAAAGTAGCCATATGCAACTTCAAATATAATATTTCTTTTTCTCCCAGTCCTGGTCAATAATGAATGAGTTTTAGAATTTAAATCAAGACACAGTGGAGTTCTTGTGATATATTATTGATAAAGCACACTTATTGTAACAACATTTTCCAAGGGAAAACACATTATTTGTTGGCTCTGTTAATGCAAACTTTAACATAAATCTATATAAAGCTTATAAACATAATTTTCAGTACATTGGAGGAAGGTTTGTAAAGCAGACTTTTAAATAATTAGATGAAGCAATCCAACTTATTACCTTAATAAATAAAATATTATTCTTTGAGTAGGTCTTCAATTCACTTTTCCATATGGCTCAGAGAAAAATTCCATGATTATAATAATTTACTTCAGCATATAGCAATCAGAACTATTTAACAGAATTTTAAGGAAATGCTTTTTCCCCCCTTTTCTAATGGCTTATTGAAGCTGCATAGGGGAAATAAGAATTTCCAGCAACAGATAAAGGAGTTTCTTGTTTTGCTTTTACTATTTCTAGTAGTTTTGAAATCCAAAAACTTGCCCCTTGACTGACACCTGAACTCCAGCAAAGGTGTGTTCTTATGGGAAATGTATATATTTTTAAAATATRCAGACCTTAATATTGTTTGGGAAATATACCTTGGTAACGCAGTCCTTTAATTGCTCTGGTTTAGCAGCTTTTAAGATAATTAAATTACTTTGGGAACAGGTACTACTGCATTAATAGATTTGTGTTTTTTAATTTACCTTGGCTTGGGTACTGCTGACAACCTGAGCTCTTAACTGAGAGCATCACTTGGATTTGGAAGTTAATATCTTTGAGAGAAAATCATGAATGAGGTGTGAGTATATTACTTGAATATGCCTAGGCCTTGGAGGTCCAGTCAAGAGGAATAATCTAAAGATAGATGAAAGGGGGGTGCACCAAGATGCATTTTCTCTCCTTAAACCATTTGAAAATAGGGAAGAAAATCAGTAGGATCCAATTCAGGAAAAATAAATTTAATTTTGTTATGACAGGTTGTGAGTATTGGCTTTCGCAATTCTGATTGTGCACAAATTTATGTAGATGAGTAACACAAAGAAATAAAGAAAATAGTATAAAAAATCCTGTATTAGTGGTTATAAGGTTAGTCAGGAAAGCTTTGTAGCTGATGGAGTGAGCTTCTTTCCTTTTCCTTTT